>BPLQ01004283.1:0-38547 GCA_021605075.1 Caerostris darwini
ATCTTTAAACGCTATCAATATTATTGTATTATATATTTATATATATTAATAGGAATGTGATTTTAATAATAGAAATGCCTCAAATTTTAATCGCGTTAAATTATATAATAATACCTAGTTGGACTTGATGGATATGGATTTGTTGTGGAACTAGTTAGATGAATAGAAAATGTACATGTTTATGGTACAAATAACGGACAAGCTAAATACCTGACACTACATGTTAAACTGTAGGTCCCGATCTATTTAACCCAAAGGTGCGCAAAATGACCGTAGAGCGATGAAACAAACCAAACCCTGGCACTACAATCCTTGTTGGACCATGATCGTCTGCCTGACGGTAGATTTCGAAACATGAGACGTTTATTTTGACGGGGTAGGGTTATCAGCCTTAGGACCAACGCTCTACTATCATATTAGACAGCGATATACGGTTTAAAGTGGATCCCAAACCATTGTTAACATCTATGGCACGACCGGGACTCGAAACCTGTGACAATCGTCTATATATTGATAATCGTCTTCTTCTTCAATGTCGCAACAGAACCATGGTGGGCCAAGGCCATCTGCTTATTTTTCTTTTTACGGGGTAGAGTATTCAGCCCACGCCTACCGCTCTACATTCACATTAGATCGTGAGCTACTGTGTAAAGTGGATTCCAAACCACTACAAACGTCCAGGGCAACGCCAGGACCTGAAGCTGAAACCTGTAGACATAGAACGCTATATGGTGTAAATCGAAATACTAAATCAGTTGGACAAAATATCCTTTAATTAGCCTGCTACTATTAGAACACATCATATCACATTATTGTACTTAGAGCTAATATTCACTTTTACAGTTAGGAAAAGAAGCATGTGAAGTTGCGCCATTATAATTTTTAGCGCACATACATAAAAGTGGTATTTTGAGGGTACGCCTTCACTTTCATATTGACGCCAAAGAAAGGACATTTTGGCTTAGAAATATATCATTTGAATGTCCAGTATAAATACTGGGTTATTGTCTGGTTTTCGAAACAGTCTCCCCTAATCCTCCAAAGTTGAATCTGAGACTGATGGCACTCTACCTCCTCCATCAACCTGACAGATGAATATTCAAGCCTACGGGTTAATAGTTCAGCCTTGTATGGATATTTATACTTTCGTTCTATGGCTTAGCTATATCTATGGCTTGTCAAAAGATGGTGATTCTTTAAAATTGTGGAGACCAATTTGGTTAAAATGTAGCAGGCCATCAGCAAAGCAAAATTGTTCCCTTGCACTTAAAAAAAAGATGGGATGATTGTCTAATTGGATAGCGTTGGTACCACAGGCTTCAAGTTCAAATCCTGGCGGTGACATGGATGTTTGGGAGGGGTTCGGTCCTGGTCTAATTATCCCAAAGTAGTAAAAAATGACCGTAGAGCGACAAACCAAACCAAACCTGTGATGGACCCTACATAACGTTGAATCTTTTAAATATCTGACATTATAGTGGTGACTGATTTTAGGTCACTTAGTTCGGTATTTGAAAAAAGCGTGTTGTACGTATATATATATATATATATATACAAGGTGATTATAATTAAATTTCCACTTTCAAAATACTGTAAAAAAATAACCACTCGTCACAATGAGTTGAAATTTGAACTGGAGATACTTGAAGAAAGGGGAAACGGTATGACATCAAAAAGTTTAAAATTATATTGATATATGGCGCTGTAAGTGGCATAAAGCAAGTAAATTTGGCTGTCAGTCATATTTTGAATCGAAATGACAACGTATTTGGCATGACTTGCACATTAAACAAACTCTAGTGTTCAATGTGCTTGATTGTTTCGGATTTTTGACGAAAAAAAGGACTTCAAAGTCATTCAACAGTTTTGACACTCTTAGTGGAAAGCCCATCTAACACGGCAAGGTCGTACAAAATTGGATGGAAAAATTGGTGGAACCCTTTTTTTGAGGCCATACAGTTTCCCCCTTCCTCAAGTATCTTCAGTTCCAATTTGAACTCATTGTGACGGGTAGTTCTTTTTTTACAGCATTTTGAAAGTGAGACTTTAATTATAAGAACCTTGTAATGTATATATATATATATATATACGTATAATCATAAAAATATTTGAAAGTTACTTATGATTACACTTGAAATAATATATGTGCAAATAAAAGCAATTACGCATATAATTTTGCTGTTCCTTTTTCCTGTAAAATATTCCATTCTGTGATTTTAATATAAATATTACCCCAGTTGAAATATCATTACCGTTTGAAACGCTTAAGATCCGAGCGCACTATCCGAGCGATAACTAATATCCGTGTCGATATGAAATGTGTCGCCGATCTATTACCGACTCTTGTCGGTGATCGATAATTACGTCGATATAGCTTACACTGAAATGCCTCCAAAATGTCTTTTATGTCACTGGAGATGGAAGATTGACGGGAATTCCCTTTTTTATATAGATTCCTGACAAAGCTTCAAAAGGTTTTCTAATGGTTTATTTTCGAATAAGGAACTGGAATGTGGCTCTGGTATGAAACTGCGAAGACATTAGAACGTCATTTGTGGTGGCATTAATTTATCTTTTTAAATGTATTATTAGAAAATTTAAAATTGAGCTATAAAATAATTAATCTTTATATTAAATATAACATTTAACGTGCGTAAGTTTGAATTGAGGAAAATTTAATTAGGTCTTCCGTAATTTGTGCACTTCTCATTTTTCAGGTATTGAAGCATATCTCCATACCAATTATCTCTGTCATCGGGCATGGTATACAAATTTAACTGTATTTATATTAAATAATATATTATTCGAAATTCAGAACCCTTTGACGTATTGCCATTCACCAATACAATAGCAAATATGTAACAAATTCAACTTTGTTTAGAGAGTGCAGTGGAAAGGGGCTTGTTATATTGCTTCCATATTATTCCACTGCAATTTGCAACAAAGGCTTGTAAGATAAAGTATTGCATCTTCTCTCTATTCTCCTCTAACTGAATGGCAGCCTGAAGGCTAAGGGACATGACTGATGGCGTTCAGTAGCATAAGTTTCGGGTTCGAGTACCGGCGGTGACATGAATGTTTGTAGTGGTTCGGATTCCACTTTAAGCCCTAGGTCCTGGTCTGATATGACCGTAGAGCGTCACAGAGCCCAATCAGACTTCTTCTCTTTCACATCATTCCCAAACTGTAAAGGGGCAGCTCAGCTCTAGGCATAGTGATGTGGTGTGATAGTAGTGGTGGTTCGGAATCCAAGTTAAACTGTAGGTCAAGGTCTAATTAACCTAAAGTGTATACAAAATGACCGTAGACCGTACAAACCAAATCAAACCTTGCAAAGAAAATTATATTAAATGAATATTTAAAAGGACAATTTTCATTAATTGTGAAGTCCATATTTACACTGCTAAAAAAAAATTAAATACAAACAATGGGAAAGATCCCCAAACTTTTTAATTTGAATTTTCTTGTGATAAAGGATCTAAAATAGGTATTAGAAATGATGTCGAAAACACGTTGTAGAATAAAAAAAAAAGTACGTTTTCTTTCAAACAAGCGTGTACTTAAATTTGTGACTTATTTAAATGCCAATTTGGAGGAATGTCGCAATTTTTTTTTTTTTTTAGATTTTCGGTCGGATGTTGAATTTTTTTTTTAATTTTAAATTTAAAAGTGTACATGGGCCTGATAAAATAAAGATTCAATACTGATTTTAAAATAAATTCAAAATGCTTTTTTTTTTTTTCAATCTCTAAAAAATGAGAGATAATCACGCTATTCATAGGGTTTCAGTATATCGTTGATTTTCAGTTCTTTAATGTTAATAATAATACTCGAAACAAGATTTTATTTTAGGGGGAAGCAGATTTATCATATAGGTAAACACCTTAATTTTTCTTTTTCAATGGGGCAACAGCCCCATGTTGAACCAAGGCCTTCTACCTGCCGGCAGATTTCGAGACAGGAGATATTTTCTTTCTTACGGGTTAGGGTAGTCAGCCCTTTGCCCAACAGTTATTTTAGATAGGAACCTACGGCTTAAAGTGAATACTGGTTCACTACAAAACATTCGTACCACCGCCGGGACTCGAACCCTGTACTACCAAGTGCCAGAACGCTAGTCAATCGGTCATCAGGCCTCTCAACAAAACTTACCAAACTAAAATATATTTTGTTATTTATTAAACATGTACATGTCTTTTCAGACTACCTAATAATATTTTTTAGAAATAAAACACTTTTTTTCAACGACTTTGACAATCAAGGAATATCTAGTTGTTCCAAAATGTCAGTTTATTTCCTTTTTAATTAATCTGGCTTTTTTTTCCAAGTTTTTTTTCCAAGTTAGACACTAATTGAAACTATTTGAGAACCAAACGCTACTTTCATTAAGGAACAAAACTTTTCTTTGTCGTTATTCGAAGAAAAAAAGACTGAATGTAGCTTAAAGAAAGAAAAAGAAAATAAAAGAAAACCGTTGAAGAAAGATCCAGTATTGAAAAAAAGTCTAAAGAGCGAGCAAACTCTATTCCACCGAAATGTCTGTTCTCTTCTGCTATTGGTTGATAGATTCCATGATTAAGACTTTAAAAAGTCTGAATCGTAGGGAGAACAAAAGATTCTCTGAACCATTTCTTGTTTGTTCTAAGCATTCCCTGGTGCAGCAGATGTGTTGTGATGTTTATTACAAACATTACGAACATTTTTTACGGCACATTTTGTTAAAGTAAAATATGAAAAAAAGCATAACATCAATATATTTTTCAATAACCAGTTTGGTTGATGATTTTTTTAGTTCTCTAAGAATATAGCATTTGTAGAAAATACCTTATAAATTAAAATTTATTAAAACATTTTAAAGTTTGAACAGTCTTTAATCGTTGTAATCCAACTTTTCATTTTGCAGATTGTTATTATTGCAAAGATACTCCAAGACTTTAACTTAAGATCTTAAACTTTATTATTATTACCAGAATTGTTATTTTTTTTAATATTATAGGAAGTTTTATTATCCTTAAGAATGGATTATTTTTATTGTGCGTTTAAATAACAAAAAATAAAAAACATAAGGAATTGAATAGAAAAAACAATGAGAAAAACATCTTGGTTAAAATTGTGAATAAAAAATATTTTTAAAACACTTAATGTTAAAAAAATATGTACATATTTATTTCACTTCTAGCATTAAATGTTAATGACAAAACAGAAAATACATAAACACACTCTTTTTTGTGAAATTGTTTTCTGTAACAACATTTTTGTATAATAATTTTTTCTCTGATGCCATTTTTTAATTTGAGACACTTGATTTCGAGGCAGGAGATGTTTTTTTTTTATGAGGTAGGGCTGTCAGTCTTATGGCCAACACTCATATTCAGCCAGGACCTACGGCTAAAAGTGGTTTCCGAAACACTACAATCCTCCATGGCATCGCCAGGATTTGAACCTGAAACCTGTGGCACCGAGCGCTAAACACTCGGCAATCAGGCGCCTCTACAAAACTTACCAAACTTAAATATAATTTGTAATTTATTAATAATGTTATGTCTTTTCAGACTTTCTAGTAATATTTTATAGAAATAAAACACTTTTCTTTCATTGACTACGACAATCAAGGAATATCCAGTTGTTCCTAAATGTCAGTTTATTTCCTTTCTAATTAATCTGATATTTTTTTTCAAGTTTAACTAAAGTTAGACACTAATTGAAACTATTTGAGAACCAAACGCTACTTTCATTAAGGAACAAAACTTTTCTTTGTCGTTATTCGAATAAAAAAGACTGAATGTAGCCTTAAAGAAAAGGAAAAAGATAAAAGAAAACCGTTGAAAAAAGATCCAGTATTGAAAAAAAGTCTAAAGAGCGAGCAAACTCTATTCCACCGAAATGTCTGTCCTCTTCTGCTATTGGTTGATAGATTCTACGATTAAGACTTTTAAAAGTCTGAATCGGAGGGGAAAAAAGATTCTCGGAACCATTTCTTGTTTGTTCTAAGCATTCCCCTGGAGCAGCAGATGTGTTGTGATGATTATTACGAACAATACGAACATTTTTTACGGCAAATTTTGTTAAAGTGAAATATGGAAAAAAAGCAAAAAAAAAACATATTTTTTTCATCTCTAAACCAGTCTGTTGGAGATTTTTTAATTTTATACTACTGTGCCCGTAAAGTAAGGCCAATTATTTTTTTTTCAGAAACTCTTTATTTATTCTTCCAAATTTATTTCATCGCCTACACAGTAGTCCCCTCCGGTCACAATGCACTTATGACAACTTTTTTTCCAATCCTCAGTGCATGCTAAAAAGCCATCGGCCGGGATGGCCTTCAAAGCGCGCGACGATTCACGTTGAATCTCTTCAATCGACTCAAAGCTGTGTCCCCGGAGTGGTCTTTTGAATTTAGGGAATAGCCAGAAGTCGCACGGTGTGAATACAGTGGTTGTGGAACGATATAGGTTTCATTTTTGCTGAAAAAGTCACAAAGAATCAATGCTTTGTGTGAGCTGGTGCATTCAGTGTTTTCGGTGCTAATCGAGTTTTGACGCGTTTGAGGCCCAAAATGGAATTGACCGATCCTTTTGAAATTCCAACATCAGCAGCAAGGTCTCTAATTGTAAATCGTTGGTTTGCAAGCACCAAATCTTTAATTTTTTTGGTCGTGAGCTTCGTCGGTTGAGAGAAGCGTCGGTCGAAGAGCCGGTCTCTGGTAGACCATCAAGGACCAGAGGGCTGTTCGTCTTCAACGCGTTCTCTGCCTTCTTTGAACTGTTTATACCATTCTAAATATTTCTTCCGATATAGGAATGCTCACCGAATAACTTCTGCAACATTCTAGACGCTTCCGCAAACAAAATTTAATGCAAGTTCTTTTCTCAGTTAATTCAGACATTTCGAAAATCGCCAGAATCAATTTTAGCATCTCACAAAACCAAGCGTAACTCAAACACTAATGCCTATTTTGACGTCTAATTTCATACAGATGTCAAAGATAGTGCCAAAAACCTAGAAAAGAAAAAAAATCGAAATTCCGTAAACACCGGGAATTTTAAATTCAAAATTGGTCTTACTTTTTGCACACAGAAGTAAGTATCAAGCATTAGTAGAAAACTCTTTGTAAATTAAAATTTATTCAAACATTTTAAAATTCGAACAATCTTTATTCGTTGTAATCCAACTTTTCATTTTGTAGATTGCCATTATTGCAAAGATTTTATGAACATTGAACTTTTATTATTGTAGGAATTGTTATTTTTTAATCTAACAGGAATTTTTGTTATTCTTAAGAATAAATTCTTTTTATTATCCTTTTAAATAACAAATAAAAAAAACAAGGTACCCTTTCAAATCGAATATGAAAAATAATGAAGAAAACAGCTCGGTTAAAATTGTGAATAAAAAGTATTTTTAAAATACTTAATGTTCCCAAACTATGTACATATTTATTTCCCTTGCAGCATTAATTGCTATTGATAAAACGTAAAATACATAAACTACTTTTTTCTGAGAAATTGTTTTCTGTAACAACATTTTTGTGTAATTATTTTTTCTCTAATGCCATTTTTTAATAATTTTTACACGACGTTTTTCCCTATACTTAAATCCCTCCTTTCCCCTATACTTTCCCTCATCAAAAGATTTCTATTATTGTTTGCGTTTGACAATTATTGACACTTGACTGCTATTGTTTACACAAATTGCAGACATCTGTAAAACTATAAAAAAAATATACATGATTCTTGAAGGTTTTTATTTTTAGCTTTTATTTGTTTTTATTATAAACTGTTATTAGGTTGCAGACAGAAAACAACTCTTTTTTTTTACCAATATTATTAACGTCTTTCGCAAAAATAGAAGACATTACAAGCAAACGATTTTTGGATCGTTGCCAAAAGTTTGAAGTTTCTTTAGAAAAAAAAAAATTATTACTAAATCAATAGTAAAAAGAGATTTTTAGTTAATTTTTCTTTTATTTATTTTGTATGTGTTTGTCTCAAAGTGAACTATTTTTAGAGGGTAAATTGAGAAAATTCCAAATATTTCAGGAATACATTTTTTTTATTATCAAACATTTAAAAGAAAAGGCTTAGATAAAAATATTAAAGAAAAATATACTATACAGCAATTTGTAATAATCTATTTATAATCTATTTGATATAATAATCTATTTATATTTTTTGTTAGAAAAATAAATCTATTTCATTAAAATAATTTTTAAATATATTAAATAATAATGAAGTTTTAATTTATTATTATAAAAAAGTTTGATTTTCTTCGGTCTATATTATTAAATATTTATTTACTAGTGATTTTGTTAAAGTAAAATATGAAATAAATTTGAAAATATTTACTTACTAATGATTATATATTCATTTTTGTACGACAGTTTTCGAAAGAAAAAAGAAATTAATTTTAAATTGGATAAAAAATTTTCAGTTAGCATTATTTAAAAATTTAATTCACGTTGTGAATCATCTAAATTGAATAATTTGTTTATGAATTCTTATTTTCTCAAATGTAAAAAAAAATTATTAATTTTCCTACATAAGTACTGAAAAAACTTACTTTTTCATTATTATTTTACTATTTGTTTCAAAATAAAACAAAAATACTGGAATACATGTAATTGTTATTTTAAACTTCAAGTTCTTCGGTGATTATTTTTATGGCATAAAAAAAAATTGATAAAAGGAAACTTATCAAACATTAATGAAAAATATTTATTGCTATATAGATTAGAAATAAAATTTATAATATATATATATATATATATATATACACTGAGGTGGCAAAAGTCATGGGATACCTCTTAATATCGTGTCGGCCCTCCTTTCGCCCGGCGAAGTGCAGCAACTCGACGTGGCATGAACTCAACAAGTCGTTGGAAGTCTTCTGCAGGAATATTGAGCCATGCTGTCTCGATAGACGTCCATAATTGTGAAAGCGTTGATGGTGCACGATTTTGGGTACGAACAGACCTCTCGATGATGTCCCATAAATGCTCGATGGGATTCATGTCAGGCAATCTAGGTGGCCAGATCATTCGTTGGAATTGTCCAGAATGTTCTTCAAACCAATATACTGAACAGTTGTGGCCCGGTTATTCATTATTGTCATCCATAAAAATCCCATCGTTGTTTGGGGTACATGAAGTCCATGAATGGCTGCAAGTGATCTCCAGGTAGCTGAACATAAGCATTTCAATCAATGTTTTCAGTCGCAATGACCAAGTCCAGGCCATGAAAAACAGCCCACACCCTTTTTTTCGGAGCCACCAAAAGCTTGAACAGTGCCTTGCTGACAGTTTGATTAAAATGGCTTTTTTAACGCTTTCTTTCGAACCCTACCATCAGTTTCCAGTTATGAAATTTTACTAAGTCGGACCAGTGCCACGGTTTTCCATTCATCTAGGGAAAAAGATATGCTCACAATATTTATTAGAGTTTTATTATTTTTTTGTCAGTAAAAATAACGTAACGGTAAATTCTAGCAAATCAATCATAAATTCCAGACAACAATTGATTTTAAAAGTCCACTTCAGTTAAGGACTCAAAAATGAGTGTTATTTGACGCATTTTGTTTTTAGACATTTTTCTACGTGGTATTCGGTTTCTGTGCATTTCTTACTGATTTTTTATGTTATGCCTGAAATTCCGTTATACATATATTTCGGTTCATCTCTTGAAATGTGACAGTGGATCAAAAGTTTCAATTTTAACGATTCAAGAATGGCATGATTCCGTTGTTGCTAGGAGACTCCAACTAACATTCCGCTGTTCAAAATTAGGTTATTTTTATTGTCGTGAGATTTTTCACGTCATTGTAACATGAATTTGTGCTAATAATTAAAAGAATGCGCATTTCAAGTATTATTTTGTACCAATTAAAATTAAATGAGGGCCCAAAAACTAAATGTCACTTAGATAAAATCATTTATAAAAAATGATTTCGTTTTTAAAAAAATATTTTCTAGTATACTATTCAAAATTGCTACACCAAGAAGAAATGCACATAACAAACATATATTTATTGGAAATATATGGAATCATTATTTTTGGACATATAAATACTTTATGTCTAAGTTGAATAATTATGTTTTTAAATATATGAAATAACAAGTGATTAAATTTTCAAAAAATTTAGGTTTGTGGATCAAACTTGAAAATCAGTACCCAGAACAACCACTTCAGGAATAATAACAGTGCATTTTCATACGCCTGAGCATTGAGTCAAACTTTTATTGGATTTTTTGTCAAAAAAACGGCTGCCCATGCAACTTCAACATGATGCCACAGCTCTTCAACCGTAATGACTGGCTTATGGTGATGAGATAAGTCGCTCGCAAAAATGGAAACGTTTTCAAACTTTAATGAAAATTTTGGTGAACTTTCCAGGCCAGGGTAACAAGTCGCCTTCCTTTTGTTTGTAAAATTCTTTTTTTTAACACTTTTCTTTTAATTCCAGTAATGTAATCATATCTTCCTCTCTTGAATCAGAGTCAGATTTAGTATACAAGAAGATTCAGGCAAGATAGTTTGTCGCTCTAGTTTCATTCTTTGTACACTTTATGTAAAATTAGACTGGAACCTACAGTTTAACATAAATTCCAAACCAATTATTTTGGAACAATTAAAGTTATTAGGAGCTCAAAAAATGATTTATTAAAAACATTTGTAATAAATTTTTTGTTTTAAAAAAATGATATTGTTTTTTATTTATTTAAGCTATTCTGTTATATATTTTTTCCATCTCTCAATAAAATGTGACAGGGCAAGTCAAAAATTGCATCCGTTTAACGATTCAAGAATGGGAGATTCCGTTGTTGCTAGGAGACATCCAAATATAATGAATTTGCTGATTTTATTAAAAATTAGGTTATTTTTATTGTTGTAGAGATTTTTGTGGCCTTATAACAAAAGTTTGTGCTATAAATTAAAAGAATCGACTGTCAAGTATTCTTCTTGTAGCAATTAAAACTTACTGAGGGCCCAAGAATTGAATGATTTAATTAAAAATATTTATAATAAATAATTTCGCTTAAAAAAATATTTATTTTCTAATAATTATATCATATTGTCTTGAATCAAAGTCAGATTTAGCGTACAAGAAGATGTAGACAAGATTGGCTTGTCGCTTTAAGGTTATTCTTTGTACACTTTAGGTTAATTAAACTGGGACCTACAGTTTAACGTGAGCCAACGGCCGTACCATGCTGAATATACCGGTTCTCGTTAGATCACCGAAGTCAAGTCATTCGAAAGGGGTTCCGTATCCAAAAGGTTTTAGCCCCAATTACTAATAAATGATGAGAATTAGCGGGCATGCAAATTAATAAAAGAAGGTATAACAATAAGAGAAAAAATGTAGTAAATAGTGCACAGTGGAGAGGGGGACACCGACTTCAAGCATCATTGGGCGCGGTCAGTGACTGGGTGGGTGACCACCTGGGAACACCGCGTGCCGTTGGCAAATTTGGGACCTGAATGGCAGTGTAGCGCTCTGCCGCTCGGTGCCACAGCTTTTTCGGGTTCGAAGCCCGGTGCTGCCATGGATGTTTGTAGTGGTTCGGAATCCACTTTAAGCCGTAGGTCCCGGTCTCCTATGACTGTAAGAGCGTCACGGAGCAAAAGTCGCTTCTACCTACGGTGCTCCATCACAACAGAAGATGCTTCCTTCCCCTTCAATCATGAGTACGTAAGGGCTCGTGGGCTTGACCAGCCAAGTGGGATAAGAAACAACAACAACAACAACAACAACAACAACACAGTTTAACGTGGATTCCAAACCAATTATTTTTGTAACAATTAAGAGCTCAAAAACTGAATGATTTTTTTAAAAAACATTTGTAATAAATAATTTCGTTTAAAAAATATTTATTTATTAATAATTATATCATGTTTTCTTGAATCATTGTCATATTTAGAAGATATAGACAAAGATTGGTTTGTCGCTCAAAGGTCATTCTTTGTACACTTTAGGTTAATTAGACTGGGATCTATAGTTTAACGTGCATTCCATATCAATTATTTTTGTAACAATAAAAAATTATTAAGGACTCAAAAAACTGAATGATTTATTTAAATACATTTATAATAAATTATTTTGTTTTAAAAAAACAATAAAATTTTTATTTATTTATGATAGTCCGATATATATATATATATGTTCATATCTCAAGAAATGTGACAGTGCAAGTCAAAAGTTCCATCGGTTTGACGACTTAAGAATGGCAGATTTTGTTGTTGCTAGGAGACATCCAAATATAATGAATTTGCTGATTTTATTAAAAATTAGGTTATTTTTATTGTTGTAGAGATTTTTTTGGCCTTATAACATAAGTTTGTGCTATAAGTTAAAAGAATCGATTGTCAAGTATTCTTTTTGTAGCAATTAAAAGTTACTGAGGGCGCAAAAATTGAATGATTTAATTAAAAACATTTATAATAAATTAACTCCGTTTTAAAAAATATTTATTTTCTAATAATTATAATAAAATGTGTTGTCTTGAATCAAGTCAGATTTAGCATACAAAGAAGATTTGGAGCAAGATTAGTTTGCCGCTCTGAGGGACATTCTTTTGGCGCTTTTTTGGTTAGTAGACTGGGACCTACGGTAACGTGGCTTCAAAACCAATTATTTTCATAATAACAATTAAAAATTATTAGGCTCAAAAACTGAATGATTTGTTTAAAAGCATTTATAATAGGGTATTTTGTTAAAAATTTTTTTTTTTTTTTTTTTAAATTTATTTATGCTTTTCCGTTTATATATATATTTACATCTTTCAAAATGTGATAGTGCAAGTCAAAAGAAGTTCTATCGGTTTAATGATTCAAAAAATGGCAGATTCTGTTGTTTAAGGAACGCTCCAAATATAATGAATTACACTTTGAGTTTTTAAAAAATTAGATTATCTTTATCAGTAGTGATATTTGTGGCATGATTTGTGCTATAAATTAAAAGGATCGATTTTCAAGCATTATTTTTGTAGCAATTAAAAGAACTCGAAAACTGGATGATTTAATTAAAAACATTTATAATTTTGTTTTAAATTAAAATAAAATTCTGATATTTTTATTATTTTTTTTCTAATTATTACATCATATTCACTTGAACCAGAGTTAGGCTTAGCTTATAGAAATACTTAGCCAAGATTGGATTTTATGATAGCAGTTTAATATGAAACAAATATTTCAGATGAAAAACAGCAACTTCTATACCCTCCAATGACTTTCTGAGGATCTACGAATACTCTTTGTTCGAGGTTTACTTTTGTGCTCTTTGTTCATTTATTTTTTACGAATACTTCTTTGTTTACTACGAGGTCTCTTTTGTTCTGTATGTGGATCTAATGTGTCCATCCACGGAATAAATACTTGAACTTTCAGTACGACATTTCTGACCAGGTTTTCAAACGGACTATTTCTATATTAATGGCCTTCAAAGTAAAGGGAGACCAGTTTTCAATTTAAATTTCCGGCTATGATATTTCAATTTTCTTTCTTTTTTTAGGTTGTTGGCACTGTCATGACATCTGTGTGAAATTTCACGTCAAAATATTTATTAGTGCTTGTTACATGTTTTTGCGTGAGATGCTACCTGTAACTGATTCCGGCATTTTTTGAAATGTTTCTTTAAATCCCCGACTCAAGGAAACGTCTATCCCCAGGTGGGCTTTTGAATTTAGGGAAAGAGCCAGAGTAGCACATTGCTAAATCAAGGTGAATACGGTGAAGTTTGTGGAACGATGCCGTTCATTTTTGGTGAAAAGTCTCGAAGAATCAATGTGTGTGGTTTGAAATTCAACATCATCAGCAAGGTCTATAATTTGTAAATCGACGGTTTGCAAGCACCAAATCTTTAATGTTTTTTGGACTTGAGCTTCGTCGGTTCTGGTTGATGGTCACGACCAGGGGGCTCGTCTTAAACGCTTTCTCTGCCTTGAACTGTTTTTACCACTTATAAACATTTCTTTCCGATATAGAAATGCTCACCGATTGCCTTCTGCAACATTCTATACGTTTCCGCAAAGAAAATTTAATTCAAGTTCTTTGCTCAATTAATTCGTACTTTTCAAAAATCGCCGGAATCAGTTTTAGCGTTTCACAAAGCCACGCATAACTCAAGCACTAATGTATATTTTGACGTGAAATGTCACACAGTTGTCAAGGACAGTGCCAACAACCTTTAAAAGAAAAAAAAATTGAAATACCATATGCCCGGGAAATTTAAATTGAAAACTTGTCTTACTTTTTGGACACAGTAGTATCATATGCACAACCTAACAATTCTAATCTCCTCTTGTTTAATGCGGATATCATTTGCAACTTCATATTTGCACCGCAAAACTCTTTTCATTGAAAACTTTTAGTTTAATTAACACATCCGTGTACCAAAATTGCATCTCCTAGCAAAATACTTTTTCTGTCTGATCTATATTTTTTCTATGGAAAAAATCTGAATATTCTGATTTTCAAACTGCACAAGAGCTACAGGAACATTTGCGGAAGGTTGAAACGTATTCCATACATCGAAATAATATCAAATTTTTTGAAGCTTTTTTAAAAAAATTTGACGAGATCTGATGGACTAGAATTATGGATAGTTTAAAATATTTAATATCAGTTTTAACTTGATTTGCTTTGCTTAACAGTTAACTTTTATAATAGATGAAGGTAATATTGATTTTATAAATTTTTGACAATGAAAGAAGTTTATAAATAAAAGAATCAGGCCTGCATGTGATACTATCAGATTGTGACAAATTTTGTGGTTATCAATTTATAAAAATGTAATCCCATTGCAAATAATAAAGAATTACGCTTAAAAAACATTATTTTAGTATGGACCAATGAATTTTATGTAAGATTCTGCTGATAAAAAGCGGTAATTATTTATCGATAATTCTTATTTATGATCATGTGAAAATATGAACTTGATATGCTGTAATTTAAGTGGGTAATCAAAGATCAGGCGTGAAATATACAGATGCAAGTTAGCCAATCGTTTTTAATCGTCTTCTGGCTCAAAATTTTATTTCTGTTTGCTTAAACTGCATTTTATTTCAAAATACATTTTTATTTATTGTAGACATTGTTTCAGAAACCGCATTATCTCCTATGGCGTTTGTAATGTTCTGTATCTTACCTCGTAAATCGAAGTACCTAGTGTGTTCCTATCTGTGTTTTCTCCCAGACGATACTCAAATGAGAGTACCCTAAAAAGTCCTCTCTCAGGCACGGCCATCCTTCTTCAGTAACACGGATCCAAGTCAACTATACCTACAGGTGCTTCATCACAAAAAGAAGCTACCCCCTTTTCCCTCCATCCATGAGTAGTCTTCTCATGGAATGTTTACATAAAACAACAACATGGAGGTTTACACAAAACGACAAAACAAATTTTATTTTTATAAAAACTTTTGTAGTATTTTACCTTTCATTATCCATCTTAAATGCGAAAACTAAGTGATGTTTCTCTATTAAGCATCCGTAATTGGCAAAAATTTAATCAATTAATCGTTATGAAATTTACAGCCTTAATGGCAATATGCCTGACATTATCCGCCTTTAAAGTATTTGTGGATAAGTTTTCTGTCATACGTCATTTTTGGATAGGAATTCTGTCATTTTGTATTGATTTTTGCAAGGCTTTATCCTTTACCCATTCGTGCCAAGACGCTATCAATTGCTGTAACAGATATACATTTGCGATGGACAATTATTATTTTGTACAAATATCTTGATTCGTAGCTCACTTTTCTCAGATACTTTTGTTCGACAAAACATCTAACAAAAAGGACAGTTAAATTGTAATAAATTGTATTACTTTTTATCTGTCCACAAAGAATAAAATTTAAAATTATGAAATCTTTTGTCCTAAATCTTTTTCGTTTGATGTACTTATTTCAAAAATTCGTCTGACTACCATCTTGTAAGACAAATTGGTTTAAAAGAAGTCCCCTTTGCATCTGAGGAAATTATATAATTATTACGCATTCATTCCTTTAAAAATCGTTATTAAGAAGTTATTTTTTTTGATGATGCTTTTATTTTAGTTCCGTTATTTTGTCTTTAAAACACATTCACGCATTCCATGACGCATACTAAATTTCGAAATGCGATTTTGCGTTAAATACTTTTTCAAATTATAGTTGTCGTAAACTTAAAGTCCTTAGAAATTAAGTAGACATTAATATTTGCGTCAACAAAAAGTTGTTAAAGTTTTGTTAAATTTAAAACTTTGTCGCTCATAAATTAATAGCATGTTAAAATTGTACTTATAAACACTATTAAAAAATAATTGTAAACGTAGCTTATAAAGTTTCTATCTTCTTATATTTTTGGTTGACCGCAGGTTGGCATAATTCTGATGTAAAACGTTATATAAAATGTTTTAGATTTTTTTTCACACTTGATGATATTAAAATAACTGTTTTAAGAAAACTTATAGAAGAAGATGGCAGAGTAATTTTGCGAATCACTGAGTTGAAATAGAAGTTATTATTTTTAATATAAGTACTTTTGCGAAATTTGTGATTATATTGATGAGCTGCATGTACTCTTAAAAACTTGTTCGCGAATCGCATGTAGGCAGCCCTCTAAATATTTAAATTACCTATTTTATTTCTTCATATGTATATAAGTAATGAAAAATAAAGAAATTTTTTTACTAATTTAATGGTTTTAAAATTTGATTCCATTTTTGTATTAGCTAATCACAAAATTGTTTATTCAAATAACTTATAATTATCTATTGTTTTTATTTATGTTATCTATTTTACAATATTAATATAGGATTTAGATATCTATATTATCTTTTACATTACAGTTCCTTTTTAATACTACTATTAATAAGCGCAAATTTAAAAGAAAATACGTTTTTTGAATTTTGAGTATTTTGGTTTAATAATTTAATAATTTGGTTATTAGCTAAGCACAAAAAGTATTTAGTCAAATAACTTATAATTATCAATTGTTTTTTTTGTGTTATATATTTAAAAATATCTATTTAGCAATTTAGATACCTACATTATCTTTAACATTAAGTTTCCTTATTAATATTAAATTTTCATTTTATACAGCTGTTACTAAGCGCAAATTTAAAAGAAAACTTTTTTTTTTTAAATAAATATCCTATAAATAAATAAAATACACAGATAATTATGCTGCATCTAAATGATCACATTATAGAGAAAGCAATGAATAAAAGACATTGAATAAAATATATATTTTTTAATGTTTTTAGAAAGTATTTTTAAATTAAAACTAGGTCATTTTCCTGTTTTCTCATCTTTTTGAAAAAATCTGGCAATCTTACAAAAAAGAAGTACCAATTATATTTTTGAATATTAAAATACCAGGCATTGTGAAAACAACAATTGTTTTCAATTAAAAATTAATTTTATGAGTTGAAGATATAGTTATGATATAAATTATATAAATTTGGTGTCATTATTTATTTGATTATATTATTTAAATTTATTCATTTATTATATAAATTTGACAGAAATAATACTTAAAAATTTGAATTCGGCTTTTAAGTATGATTTAGAAGAATTATAGAACTAATATATACATTATTTATTGTAATTTCTTTTACTTTGAGTATTGTATAAAATGATTTCTTATATGTACGTTAATCATAAATAAATGCATTATTTTCCTTTCTTAAAAAGAAGATTGTTTAACAAAAAATGTTATTTGAAATAGTTGCAAATGTAAATATTTAAAACATTATGAATAGCATAACTTATTTATTTATACCCATTTATTTTATTTAATTATATTATAATAAATTTTTTTTCCTTTTATATTATATCTATTCAAACAAATATTTATTTAAAATAACTACCTAATTTTATTGTTACTTATATTTTAATACTCAGGATTTTTCCGGAGTACTTCCGGAGAATAGAGATTGACTATAAATATTTAATTTATTGAATATTTCAGTATAATTCAACTAGTCAGAATTAATTCTCATAAACAGAGATTTCATAAAACTTCCTAGTTAGAGAATAGTTTTATTGAAAATTAAAATTGCTTTTGCTTTGAAAATTAAAATTAAATTATTGCTTTTTATCAAGTTAATATAGAGCTAATGAAAATTTTATCTATAAACTGCAGCTTTATTTTATTTTTAGTAATTTTTATTTTATAGCATTTTATTTATAATTAAAAATAATTCAGTTACTTTATCTTCATATTGTATAATTTTCTGTAGTATTACATAGTACCCACTTATGTAAAAAAATCAACTATATTTAATGAACTGCTTACACAAAGTGCTATTTTATAATTTTGTATTATTTGGTTGTTTAATAATTATAATTTAATAATTATCGTTTGTTTTAATAATTATTTTCATTATTTATTTAAAATGTGAAAATGAAATATTATTTTTCTATTTTTATTTATTTATTTTTTTTATTTATTTATTTTTTATTTTTTTTTATTTTTTTTTTTTTTTTGGTTAATTTTATAAAAAAAATCCTTAAAAAAATATTTCACATTAACTATTTTTTTAAAATTATTGTTTGATGTGCAAACGTTTTCGAAATATTACGTTAATGAATTTATTTTATATTCTAATGAAACTTTATTTTATTGGATCTTTAACTTGAATATAAATATTTAATTTTCTGATCGAAAATAATATCAAACATATTCAGTTATAATTTAAGTTCAATTCATATTAACAAAAAAAAAATATTTGTTTACTAATAATGCTGAAATGCAAAATAATAATCAATAAACGAGGAACGAAAGAAAGGAAGAAAATATAAATAAAATTAAATTAATCAAATTTGGTGCTTTGAGGGGAAAGATATCTCTTCATTCCCATAAGTTCACTACTTGATTGAGATTTGCAGACTTTGCTAGCCACAGTGTTCGCTGAATATCTTCACTTTCAATGAATTCATCAATAAGGTTTGCTCGATGTCAACGTGCATTATATCTATATTTATCTCTGAAACCTCCAGCATAAGGTTCTTAAGTCATAAGTCTAAGGTTCATAAGTCTAGTATATGGTCTTACATAAGGTTCTAAGACCTTATCTCTATAACTCTGGGCTGTCATAGATGAGCTGCCGAAACCGTGTAGAGGCGTCTGTCTGTAGATCCTTATCCTCCCCCATGCCATCACACCACCACTACCGAAACGACGACGTGCTATAATGTCGAGTGATAATTTTGTGCTCCTGACTCCTTCCAGATGTAAGCACGTTTAGAATCACTTTTAAAACTCTACCTCGACTCATCAGTAAGCAAACACATGGGATCAATGTTGTTCACTTCAGTTCTGATGTTCTTTGCACCAATTAAAGATATCTCTCTTTTGTTGTGAAAACATTGAAACATATACTCTTGGCTTTCTAGTGGCGACAGAAAGATCTGAACTTAACTGGCGAGCAGTAAATTTCTTGTTACGACTGACAGTTATTGCCAGATATACGCCTACAAAAGCAATTGCCATTCATTTTACGACTTTGTCCATTCCATCTTACAACACTTCCATCGTCCAGGAAATTGTTTATATAACGTAAAGACTGTTTGTCTTGAATTATTTGGTAACATCTGGCTGTTTTCCGTGATTGGTTGCCACTTAACAGATATTTCCAAATGATATTTCGAAGCTATAATAAACCGATTTTGAGTACTTACATACTGAAATCAAACGCTGTGTTGCAGAAATTCACTCAGATATTCATTTTGCGCAAAGCGGTTGATTGAACGTCGATGACGTAAGCCTATATTTTATTTGCATATCCCAGAAACTGTTTGAATACTTTGATTCAATAATGCTAATTAGGCTTGTTTTTCCCACATTCCTCTACAAACATGGATCACATTGAGGATATTCTTTGAATATTATTATTTTTGGGTATGTATAGATAAATTTGGATATGAGTGTATATAAGGCTGCTGTTGAAAAAAAAAAATATGAACACTTCATTCACTCATTTTGAATTGTAATTCATTTAAGAATATCATTACAAATTATTTGAATTTTTTTAATTTCACAGATTCATTTAATTTTCTCAAAGGTTTTAAATATATTTTTTATTAAGATTCATACCTTAAGGTTAGTGATAAAAAGAAAGTAAATTTTAGCTTTTATCAGTATACAATTTATGTTGAACTTTTAACACAAAACTGAAAATTGTATCGTTGTTATATTATGGTAATATTTTACTTTGAATAATTATATTCGCTATAAAATAGTCGAGAATGCCATTTGAAGTATGTGTTATAGTGCTGTTTAAAACATTTTTATCACAGAAATGTTAGGTTAATTTTTTAAATCCCTTCCATTACAATATAAATCTTATTCCTCAGAATAATAATGTCTCAAATATTCGCTCCATAATGTCTACACGATCACGTTAATAGCATAGTCATTCACGAACACAAACACACAAGTTATCGAATTTGTATGTACATGCATTTCTTACTTTTACAACTAATCATAATTCCAAGACTCTCCGAAATAAGTAAGTCCAAGAAATAGGTAAACTCACTTTAGGAAACAACTGAATACAAAACATTGTTAGTATATCGGATTCCGATAGTTTTCTTAATAACTGATCGAAGTTCGGAAACCATATGAAAAACTATGTTGGGTACTTTCAGAAAAAGAGTACTTTATGATAAATTATGTTATCACCAGAACAATAGCCGTGAGTAGCTTTATAATTTTTATTTGCTATTTCAAAACAAATATTTTTTTTAATCTTTTATTTGTTTTGTTCAATAATAAATAATCTGGAGTCGATAGTCTTGGTCGATAGAGAGTTGTATAGAGGGTGCTAGCTTTGAAACTCACAAACTATGTCAAACCAAATCAGCTATAAAAACTAAAAAAACTGTAGGTTACAAAATATTTCCTTTAAGGTTTTAGGACAATCGAACCCTATATGTTACTTTATAGTCTGAGTAAAAGTTAGAGCCTGATATGGGTGTGGTCTTGATTCAGTGTTGTTCATGGATATACTAAATTATTTATTAAAACAAGTAAGCAATGTTTAGCTGCTATATTTTATAAAATTTGCTAAGACAGCACTGCAAAACTGCAACGTATATCACACAAAAACATTATATGACAATTATCTACAAAATCATCTTAAATAAGTTCGTTATTTGTATATCCTCCGTACTGCCTGGAACTCTTCTCTCAATTCTGCACAGTCCCCTTTTTCATTCTTCCTCTCCTATTAAAGTTCCAAAGTCTAACGGACGAAAAAAACATGCAAAGTCCAAAATCTAATGTAAGAGCTATTAACCTTCAGTTCAAGGCTGTGGTTCGTTATGGGAATGCATAGTAGATTACTAGATGTTTGTTACAAATTCCGTGGCACAATGTGGATTTGTGGTGCACTTTTGATACTGCTGAATCTACTACTGTTTGACACTCAAATGGTAAATCATTTACCTTTTTCTAATTAATGAATTAACTTTTTTGTAAATAAGTATTATAACATATACACTATGTGGAAGAAAGTGACGGGACACGACACTATAACGACATAAACCCATATTTATTAAAATTAATAGGAGGTAGGGCCTCCTTTGGCTGCGATCACAGCTGCAACCCTTCTGGGCATGCTTTCCACTAAATTAGCCATAGTGGCAAGAGGAATTTCCTTCCAAATGTTTAACAGGAAGTTCCATAATTCAGGCTTGCTTTTGGGGAGTGGGGTGCAGGCCCTAAACCGACGGTCTAATTCATCACAGAGATGTTCAATTGGGTTAAGATCAGGGCTCTGCGCCGGCCACTACATGCGTTTAACGTTGTTGTTCACATACCAATCAAGAGTCCTCCTTGCAAGGCATGTTGCGTTGTCGTCTTGATATCAGCAATCATCCATACCGTACGTTGCCCACAAGGTAGGAAGGACATGATTGTCGAGAATATCACAGCATCTATCGGCATTCATCGCACCATCAACCTTCACCAGTGGGCCAGTCCCATACCAGGAGAAACAGGCCCATACCATCAATCCTCCTCCACCAAACTTTACGGGTTGGGACGACACACTCGGGCAAAAGGCATTCTCCTGGTAAACTCCATACCCAAACACGTCCATCGGAATGGAAAAGGGTAAATCTTGACTCGTCACTCCAAAGGACGCGTTTCCAGTCATCCAGAGTCCAAGTACGGTGGTCTTTGGCCCATCGAAGGCGCGCTTTCTTGTTGGTTTTCGTAATCAAAGGCTTAAGGGCCGCCGAACATCCAATGTAACCTAAGTTATGGTCCTCGATATCAAGAGTCTTGGTCGAAACGGCCACACCTGTGGCTTGTCTAAACTCATTAGCGATGTTATCCATGGATGTTTGACGGTTACTTCGAATCTCCCTGCTGAGCATCCGCCGGTCCCTGCTGATGAGAACTGTAGGTCGTCCACTTCGGGGTTTGTTCTGACAGTGTCCCTCAGTCTTGTAGCGACACACAACACGTGCTACAGTTGATTTTGAGCAGTTACGGAGACGGGATATCTCCCTAATTGACACCTTGGCAAGATGCAATCCAACCAACACGCCTTTCTCAAACTCAGACAACTCTTCCCGTGGCGGCATCTTGACAAAAAACAACTCTAGTCGAGTCCACAGAGTATTTATAGGATATGGCTGACACGTGATACCTATTATTGCGCATGTGTCAGCTGTATTGTCGACTTTTCTACTTTTCGAGGGGTGTCCCGTCACTTTCTTCCAGATAGTGTAGAAACAACATAAAATCGCAATTTTGGGAACTCTCACACTTTCGTAAAGATCTTTAATGGAGCAAAAAAAAACGTTTGTCTTGATGAAATAGAAAATGGGGTCTTGCACTCTTTTATCTAAAGGCAATTAAATTTCTTAACGATATAATTCATAATTCTCTAAACGTTGCCCTAAAATTCATAAATTTGTCACACAATAAATACGAAGTTATTAATTGTTATAACACTAATGTGACTTTTGGCATATTATATTATGGGTATGCGCAGTTAACTTTATATTATTATTTTTTTATTGCCCTTGTAAATAAAAAAGTTAAAAATATTAATTCATTTGATTAATTATATAACTCAGTATTCTCTACATATTTCTGTAAAATTCATTAATTTGTGGGACAGTACAAAATTGTTAATTGTTATAATACTAATGTGACTTTTGGTTTGTATTGATTTTGGACATGATCAGTTAACCTTGTCAAAATATATTTTATAGCTATTGTAAATAATAAAAGTATAAAAATATTGAATCATTGATTAACTATGTAATTATTATGTAATTACTGTGTAATTAACTATGTAACATGTATTCATTATTCTCTAAACATTGCCTTAAAAATCATAAATTTGTCGGACAGTACAAATTTATTAATTTTTATAACACTAATGTGATTTTTAGCTAGGACTGTATTATGGACATGAACACTTAGCCTCGTAAAATCATTTTTTATAGTTATAACAAATAAAAAAAATTAAAAATATTAGTTTTAATTGACGAACCGTAATCTCCTATATATAATTCATGATTTATACCGCTAAAACAACTTTAACATTTAGGGTATGAATTTTAGGCTGATGCATTCAATATGTTAACTTTTATTTCATATAACTCAATTCTATAAAACAGCCACCCTGACATATTGAAAGAGAAACTACGTTAAGCTTTATTAAATGCTGAATGAAATATCATTTATGAGTGTTTTCCAGTGCGTTTGGCCATTTTGTCTTCAGTTAGATCAAACTCGCCATACATTATGCCATGAGGCCGTACACTTTCTAAGAATATTGTATTCTCTTCCATTTCTTGGAGTGAAAAATGTTATATTATCCCCTCTGACTTCAGCAACAACTGTCGTTGTTATTAAACTTGACAGGAACTAAAATATCTCCTACGCCCACAAAATCCATGTTTCTATTTTAAGACCATTAATTCACAGTCGACCCAGTGTTGGGAAACTTTTTGGGTTGCCTGCGACGTTCACCTTTATTAGTGTTTTGTTTGGGTACACGGGTTGCTAAATCTTGGAAAAATGAGTCGTTAAACTTTTCTAATTGTTTAAAGTAATAGAGAAAAAAAAAAAAAATTCAGCAATTTATTAAAGGGTAGTTGTAGAACCTTGACAGTCTGTTAGTAAGTGTTGGCCAAGAAAATGTCAGAGTGACGGATTTTGTTTATTTGTGTTTTTTAATTTTAGGAAAGCATGTAAAAATTTATTCAGGATATGTTAGTAGAATATTTTACGTTATACATTTTCATTTTATATGATGAAATAATGTTTTTTAATTAATAATTGAATATTAAAGAAAAAATTATTTTTATGTGTTATTCTGTTAAACACGTGTATGTTACAAATTTACATTTGAATAATGTACATTTTTTTTGTTGAAAAATATGGCATTTTAGATTTGTAGTTTTTCTAATTGATTCAAAACAAGGAAATTTACGGTTTATATAAATTATATTGAGTAAGCATTTATTGGTAGACTGAGCATGCATAATGATGAACATTGAGCATTCATGCACATTCATCTGAGCATTTCATTATTCATGCATTGGACATTCATTCACATTCATTTGAAAACATGCATTATTCTGAAGATGCATTGGACATTCACATTCATCTGGAAACATGCATTATCTGGATGTATTGAACATTCATTCACATTCATCTCATGTATTATTCTGAAGATGCATTGAACATTCATTCACATTCATCTAAAAACATGCATTATTCTGAAGATGCATTGAACATTCATTCACATTCATCTGGAAACATGCATTTATTCATTCATCTATGCTGGAGATGTATTGAACATTCATTCACATTCATCTAAAAACATGTATTATTCTGAAGATGCATTGAACATTCATTCACATTCATCTGGAAACTAAAAACATGTATTATTCTGGAGATGCATTGAACATTCATTCATTCATCTAAAAACATGCATTATTCTGGAGATGCATTGAACATTCATTCCCATTTTACATCTAAAGACATGCATTATTCTGGAGATGCAGTGAACATTCATATCATAAACATGCTGTGCATTGAACATTCATTCACATTCATTTTCCATTTATTTTGAACATGTATTGTTTAAGCGTATTAATTTATCCATATCGATAAATGGGGTAAAATTATTATCTATTCTTCATTAAATTGGTATTAATGAGAAAGGGTAATGCAGGGAATATCATCAAAGTGATTTATACAATATCGCCACTTAATCTTATTTTTTAATAAATATCGGTTTGTTTTTTTTTACAGAACAGCTTTTATCATAAGCTTGTGTGAGAAGTATACTAAAAGTCAACTATGAAACTTTCAAACACTGCTTTGCTAACATGGAATTACATTTTAAAGACCTTATCTGACGGGCTATTTCACTACCTTCAGCGGAAGCAAATAGTTATTTCCACTTCAACAGTGAGTTTATCGCTAAGCGCACATCAAAATTTATCCTCCGCAACCCCATTCTCATGAAGCATTCTGTCATCCATTTCACAGGAACCAATGAAAAATAGTGCGGTTTTGGTTACATCACTTTTCTCCAATTTAAATATGTCGTAATAAAAATAAAATTATTAATCAAAAATAATTCTTATTTACTATTAATAAATCAAACCAACGGTGAAAGCGCGGTTTTTAATTGCATAACTTTTTCACCAGCGCAGATTAGTGCGCAAATATGCACATCGTAAATAATCTTTATCAGTACCACAAGTTTAGAGCGGTGCCATGCATGTTCATAGTGGTTCCGGAATCACAGAAATTCCGGTCTGATGTGACTGTACAGCGCTAAGCATAGTGCTGAAAAACCTACACCGTAAAAAGAAACACTGTTTTGGATTCCGCCAGTATGGTCAACATGGACCCGCGAGTCAGTTAGTTTTACAATACTATAAAATACTTAGGTATTCAATTTTTCAATCATCAATGTATTATTCATGTCCATACATATAAGATAAATATAACTGGTAAGCAATCAACGAAAGATCCTGATACGACTGTTGAGCGGTGGGCCTAGTGCTGGCTTATCCTGCGTAAAAAGAAAAACACCTCCTGTTTCGGCCAGCATGGTCCAATATGGACTATAGTGCCGCGAGTCAGTTAGTTATACAATATTATAAAATATTTAATTATTCAATTTTTCAATCATCTTATTTTATTCATGCCCATACGTAAAATATAAAATAAAACTGGTAAACTTAATCAATGAAAACGTTGATTAACAAATCACCATGCTACACTGTATTCATTTCTAATCCAGTAAAAACTTGCTGACTTTACTCTAGTAAATTACATGGGCTCAAAGACACCTTCCAATCGCTAAAATCAAACACTTCGACTTCCTTTGGAGACTTCCATCTTATTGAAACTGTCAAAACCCTTTTTTTCTCTTGCAACAAAAACTCTTCAAACTCCCCATCTGATGTTCAAACAATTTGCATTCTCTCCCACACCCCTCCGTCCGTTTCAATACCCCTTCCTTTTGGAGCTGTTGTCATAACTACGAAAAGGACAACTGCTTCAAGCAAAAAGTGCGGATCTAATTTTCTGGCCATAACGTCATTTGCGTGTAAATGATACTTTGCCCCAAAGTGGCTGCGTTGCCTTTTTTTTTTTTTTTTTTTTTTTTTGGTTTTGTTGTTCTCGTTTTTTCTTGTCGATTTCTTGGTGAATTTTCAATTTCGTTCTGACCTCTAGGAAGTTCTGGAGGGATTTTTTTTGTGAGTGCGAATGATTTCTGTGGTGGTGTCGGGAAATTGCTTTACTTGGAAAAAAAATAGATAAAAGAACCGTTTTCAATCACGAAAAATGTATGGCAGATAAAAGTTATTCAGCAGAGGGATATATTTGAATGTAAATTTTATTCCATCTGTTTTTGATTACGAATAAAATTTAAATAAAACTAACCAAGCGATTGTGCAATAGCTCATAATTCTTTATTTCATATAGTATGGAACGTACTCTTGACATAAAATATGCTCAATTAGAAAGGCCATATGGCTACTAAAGTATAAGATGTTAATATTAATGATAAATTTAACGTTAATAATAATGTTAATTAGCCAATGATGTATAAGATATTAATATATATGCTACTAATATTAATATATTTGCTACTGAAATATAAGACATTGATATTATCGTTATTAGATTAAAATGTAATATTAACGTCATTGTGGCAATTAAAAAGATTCCCTAATATTTCCGAAACTATAACGTCCTTTATGTGATACTTAATATATTTGTATAGCATTGTGTTAATTTAATATATTTAAATTTAACGTTAATATATTAGCCACTGAAGTATAAGTTATTAATATTAACTTATTTAATTAAAATGTAATATTAACGTCATTGTGGAAATTAAAAAAAAGATTCCCTAATATTTCGAAACGGTACGTACTTTATGTGGTGCTTAATGCAGTTGCATAGCATTGCATTAATATTAATATATTAGTCATTGAACTATAAAATATTAATATTAGCGTTAAACTTGACGTTAATATTAATATAGTAGCCACTGAAGTATAAAATACTAATATTAACAATATTAAATAAAATTTAATATTAGAGAGTTTTTGCATACCGTATTTTTTTCCCTATCGAGCATGCTCATAGGGAACATTATTACAGATACGCATGCGCAATTTCCTATGAGCATGCGCACTAGGGAGAAAAAAATACCGTATACCGTATAAAAATACGGTATACAAAAACTCTCTATTAACGCCACTGTGACAATTAACAGATTCCCTTATATTACCGAAATGGTGGCGTATTTTATGTGATGCTTAATGAAGTTGCGTAGCATTCCGGCAACATTTTCCGACAACATTGAAAGTTTTAAAATTTTTGTATGACTTCTTCAAAATGTAAAACTTGGTTATTAAAACAAATTAAAAAATATTTACTACTTTATATTTTATTTTAAACCATATTTGTTGCTTTATATGGTTTTGAGGCTCCATGAAGATGAAGTTTTCTTTTTCGAGAACTTATAACTCTAGTTTATATCATTAGAAATTATATTATCTAAGTTTTATTCTCAAAGACTCTATGTGAGTCTAATGTATATGATTTTTAAAAATTATAATTGATTATTTGCTGAGCTGAAGTTGCTGATTTTCGTAACAAAACATACGTTGATAAATTTGAGATTATTTTACTATTTATCATAATTTCAAAGTATATTATTCGAGCTTATTGAATTCATGGAATTATTAAAAGCTTTATTTAATTATTATTTTAGTACAAATGCTAATGTTTTGAAATCTTTTTATTGTTGAACATTGATAGGATTCGTGTAATACTCACATCACACTGCCCATCAAAATGTGATGAGGGTACTTTTAGGGGAAACTGCCGTTTATTTAAATGTCATATGAAAGAAAACCCGGAAAACTTTTAATAAATAGGCTGACTCTTTATTAGAAACGCTATAATACGTCATAAACCTCACTGCCGTTTTCTGTTTGTGAAAGCCGTAACTGTAACGGATACTAGAGAGTTTTTGCATAACGTTTTTTTATCGTCCGATATTTTTCTTCCTAGCGCGCATGCTCATAGGAAACATTGTACCTATTGCCCATGCATATCTGTAATACTGCACTACTGGGCTATTCCTATGAGCATGCGCGCTAGGAAAAAAAAATATCGGACGATAAAAAAACGTTATGCAAAAACTCTCTACTGTCAGCTGATTCAAACTTTTCTCTACGGTAACTAAGCACATTACCACCACGACTCAGTCGTTTTTAATATTATAGCCTTGAATTTTGGACTACCTGCTTGTTAACTGAGTTCTTAAAGAACTGTTATGTCTAGATGCTCAAATATATCTTGCCACTTAGATTTCCATACATCATAATAATAAATTAATAAAATGAGAAAGATTGAGAAGGAATATTTTTCTCAGTGTCTTAAAATAACTGGAAGCATCTCTTCAAGAAAATACTTTTCTTAACTTTATATCTTCCCAATAATGTACAGCAAAATCACAGAAAATTCATTACAAAGATATTTCAAGTAAGACTTTTTTAAATGGATGAAACAATACATAATACTAGTAAAAAAGTCTTTATCTTTTGATAATAGTTTTTGTAATGTACTGTTATCAATTAATGAATTAAAATATATTTAAAACATTTTTAAAACAAAAAAAATTAAATAAGTTGAAAACCAAATTTCTTTTAAAAACATAAAAAAATAATGCAATAATTAATTTAGATTCTTATCTCGCATTAATATATTGAGTTTTTATTTAATTGCCGAATTAAATTAAACAATCAAAATGTAAAAAAACGCGTTTTTATAATATATGTTATAAATCATGACGATCGCAATATTAAATATTCATTATTAAAATAATAATAAATAAACATTCGTTACATTAATAATATTAAATAAACAAATTTTTATTTCCGTAATGATTATGATAGTTTGAATATTATTATTTATCTGTATTATGGAATGAACTTTATTATTAATAAATATTTTTAATAATAATGATATGAAATGTTTTATGCATGAAACTAAATCATTGAACAATATTTTAAAAATTAATTTTTAAAATGTTCTTCATAACATTATTAAATATATTGCATGCAATTTAATAAAAATATTTTATTTCCATAATGAATATCATGGAATGAATATTATGCAATGAACTTCATTATTAATAAATATTATGGAATAAACCTTGTTATTAATAAATATTATGGAATAAACCTTGTTATTAATAAATATTATGGAATAAACCTTGTTATTAATAAATATTATTATTAATTATGTTATTGAATGATTTACGAAGGAAAATAAATTTTAAAATTATATTTTAAAAATTAATTTTTAAAATGTTATTCATTTACAAATTTATTTTATATATCGCATGTAATTAATTTTTATTCAATTATTAATAATTATTAATTCAAAGCAAAAAATGTAATGTTGAAATGCAACAAAGGAAATAAATTAAACATTTTGTTTTTTTAATACATCACACAAATTTTTATTCAAATCTGGTAATATCTGGCAATTTGCAAATTGTTATTCAAATATGTAATTTTTTTCAGGTTACTATGGTTAAGAATTTGCGTTTATAGAATTAATTAATTAAATAAACAGAAAAAAAAGTTTAAAATTCTCTGTTTTGAATTTATGTCTTATGGGATTCCTTTTACAAAAGGATTTTATTGGAGAATATTTCTATGCTTTTAAATTAAACGAAAAAAATATATCGTTCTGCTTTTAAATTAAACGAAAAGAAATAAATGTTAGTGAAGAAAAATAAATAATGGCAACACTAAAAGGAATAGTGAAAAATATTTTATAATTTATTTTATTTGTTATTCTAAAATTTTCCAGAATTTTATTTAGCAAATGTAATTAGATAAATGGATGGTTTAAGTTCAAGTTAATTTCTTTGGTTATACCCAGATAAAAATATTAAGCTGATACAGTTTTATGTTTTATAAGAATATTTTCTAATTTACTCTAAACATTTTTTGAAATAAACCCTAGTGGAATAAAAATCTTTTATCTTATGCAGTTAAAAATCGGTGGATATTTTTTATCACAAAAAAGCTTTTTACATTTTATCGCTGTATTATAATATTTTAAAAATATTTTTTTTCGTGTATATATATATATATGGAATTTAAAAATTCTTATTTGATTATTTTGAAAAATGCAAAGATTTTCTTTGGTAAGATATTTTAATTAGATAATAGTTAGAGAAAGAAATGATGGTTAAAATCGTTGTTAATTGGTATATTACAAAGAATGTAGTTGTTTTCTTATGAATTATTTATTTTTAAATCGCTGTAAAATTCCACAGAAAAGTATCCCCTTAAAAAACTATTATTCAAATGCGTATTTTTTTTATTTCATGAAAATATTGAAAGGATATTTAATCAAAATAATAACAAGCATTTATTTATGAGAGTTTACACGATTTACAATATGATGCATAAAATAATGTTAGGCTAAAAACAATTTTTTTATTGTTAAAATTAAAAAAATTAGAATTATAAGAATATTTCTTGCGTTACTCTAAACATTCTGTACTGAAATAAACTCTAGTGGAATAAACATCTTTAATCTTATGCATTTAAAAATCGGTTGCCAGTTTTTATTACAAAACAAAGCTTTTACATGTTATCGTAACGTTATAAATATTTTTAAAAAAATTTTAATGTATGTATATGGAATTAAAAATTTCTTATTTGATTATTTCGAATAACGCTAAGGTTTTCTTTGGTAAGATATTTTAATTACATAATAATTAGAAAAAAAAATAATGTTTAAATTCTTCGTTAATTGGGATATTGCAAAATATGTAGATGTTTTCTTATATGTTTATTAATTTTTTGTATCTCAATAAGTAATTATTTTATTTCATGAGAAAATATTTAATCAAACTAATAAAAAAACAACGTGTTTTTACAAGATTTATAATATAATGCATAAAAAGACATTAGGCTTAACACAAACAGGCTTTTTTTTTTCATCATTTAAATTCTCATTTTTGTAGGGCGGTTTTTAACCAAAAATTAGTTATTATTTATTACAAATCAGACAAAATTTTTCTTTAATGTCTTTTAAAAGATTCTAACATGATCAATTTTAACATTAATTTAAATATCTGAAGAAATGTAACTCTCATTTTTTTTCTATAAAATAAAAAATTATTCAATAAATAAAAAATGACATTAAATTATAATAAAGGCTTTTAATTTTTCTAGCTTTAATCCCTTTTTTATAAAATATATCTGCTGTTACCTCACAAATTTTAACGCTAAATTTTTCATCATTTGCTTATTCCAAACTTTGTAACATTAAAATCTTTAAGTAATCTTTTTCCAATTCCTTCTATTAGCTCACACTCTCGCTATATATATCTTGTTCAAATTTTCAATCGTTCATAAAATACTTTTTATTCTTCCACTTCAAATACATTTTTGAACTCGTAGAGGAGGACACTGGATGTTAATACAGTTTTCAAATATTAATTCATTCATTAAATTTAATTAATTAATTTTTAGATTTAAATTGCATGTATCTCTACCGATAGATGGCGCCAGATAAAGTTAAAAAAATGAATGAAAATTATTATAAAGGACTTATTGCAATAAAAGTGAAAAAAAAAATTGACTTTAAAAAATATATATTACTGGTTTATACATGAATAGCATTTTAAATAAATTTTAATAGTAACTTTTTTTAAATAATACGTCTATCTTAATCATTTTAAATTTGATTTGATTTTAAATTTGCATAAATATAACTTGTAATTTCATTTCTAATACATACATATATATATATATATATATATATATATATATATATATATATATTCCCATTTCAATCCATTTCTTTAATATTCTAACCAAATTCTTTTAAATTTTTGCATACAATTTCTAAAATTACATTTGTAGTATGCAGGTGGGCCAATTAGATTGTAACTGGGTGTGTGGTTGGGTTTGAGAGATATGTGAGGCACAGGTTGGGAACTCACAGCTTTATTTACGCACACAAACATACAATTAGAGACATACAGTATTTATCACATTTAAAGACATATAATTATTGATTCGTGTAAGGAATCCCTTTCTGAACCGAAAACCCGATACTCGGCTACGCGCAGGGTGCCCGAAATACGCGCCTGCAAACTCATCTTTAGTGATTTTTGATTCTTATTTTATTTTTATTTAATGAGATTTTATCTCATTCCTGGGCATAATTAGCATGCAGACTCTCACTAAGGTTGCCAATTATACTTGGGAATGGACAAATATATTTCCTCGGAGTGAGAGACTGTATACTAGATGTTTTTCAGCGGGAGCGCAGGTTATGCTGTACTTTCTCTCTGGTTATAGTCTCGAGGCCGACTGATCATTTCTCCTGAACGTCACAAGGGTGAGGACGAGAAATGGTCAGTAGGCCTCATGCTTTGCCAGCGTGTAGGAGGAAGCACGGCTATCTCTTTTTATTTCTGATATTAAATTAAGAACATTAAAATGGGAAAAACAACCTTTTAAAACAACATTGCAAATGTTTTTAAATATTTATTTTTAAATAGTAAATATATTATATAAAATTATCTATTTCCAATTATTTTATATTTCTATAACAAACGCGATTTAAATGTCGACAATTTAATTAGTATTACTGAAAGTCACTTCCTGAAATTTTAATTATTTTTTTTTCTTCACAGTTGTATTAACACCGAAATTCAAGTCAGAATACAAAGAATGGAAAACAATTGTGACTTAAATGTTCTTCTTTCAGTTGTGATGGGAAAATTGAATTTGCATATTTAAATCCAGAAATGTTATTCGAAATTGTTGACAATTCTTAATGAGGTTTTTGAAACAAATTTTAAAACGTGAAAAGACGTCTAGAAACGGGTCTGTTTTAGAAATGTAAAACGAAATTCAGAATACTCCTTTTTTGACATTTTCATAATAAATAGATAAACATGTTTAAATATTTATGCATTCTCCAAGAAACATGTTTTTTAGTTTTTAAAAAAAAATTGTTTTCATGCCTAAGCCGTCAACAACCATTTATAATTTTTTTATAAAACTTTTAAAGTATATTTGTTGTAATTTAAGTTGGCATACTCAAATTCTTTGTAAACATTTGAAATTATTTTTTGTAATGATAATTTGTACGGAAATAAGATATTTTTCCAGTAATGTATTAAATGTCAAATTTAATTCGTGATTTTTTTTTATTCTTTACATTTAAACATTATTCTTTGAATAAATTTTAAAATAAATTTTTATAATTGTTTTCTGAATGATAAAAAAAATAGAAAATTTTCAATGATTTGAAAGCAGCGTGAAAGATGCGCCTTTATTTTTTTTATTTTTAGCAATTTATGAATATATTCATATTGTTATTTTTTTCCTATCTTGTATATTGAGAATAACACTGCAAAAATAAAATGTAATGAAAAATAATAATTTAAAAATAAGTTTTATTATTATTGTATTATTATTATTATTATTTTGTAATTGTTGCTCGAAAAGATGTTGGTGCGCAGAAAATTTTCTATGAAATGAAAAACAACATGATTTGGTTTGTCATTCTATTGCCGCTTGGTGCTAATAATTTGAAGCCCATTAGACGGGGACCAAACAGCTTAACGTGTAGATTCCGGTAAACCACCACAAACACCATACTCCACCGCTAGGATTCGGAACCTGAAGTACGCTGAAAGCCTCCTCAAAGCGATGTAGCCAATTGGGCTATCAGGACTGCATTGGTACATTTTTTCTTTCTTTCTGCATTTTCGTGAATAAATAACAAAAAGTTGTGTCGTATTACAGAAAAATGTCTTAACAAATCTTTTTGAATAAAAATAAACACCCATAAATGCTGATTGATTACACAAAATTTTAAAATTTTAATATTAATTTGTTTTTATAATTAAAAAGGTTAAATTAGTGAAATGGCATAGGGAGTTAAAACCTTTTCTACAGGTGAAATAGAATCGTCAGTAGACATGAGGGCAAATATAGAAATAACGTCGCTATTCCATGCATTAATATATTAAGCCAAAAAATAAAAATATTCATTTCTTTAGGAAGTCAATACTATATCAACAGAAATCATTTGAGATATTTCTGTTCCATGTTTGTGGTTAGCAACATGCCGCCGTATCGATTTGATTGTAAGTACAGGACTATTCGTATTAAATCAATATAGTACATTGATAAATTAATAGGTAATATTTTGAAATGGTTTAATTAATTTTTCATTATGATTGACTTACTTAAAATTAATGATAATGAAATTAATAAGTGGAATAATTTAAAATTTTATAATTTAGTACTATTTCATCTAATACATAGACCACATTCATCGCTTTGTTTGTAAAATAACTCCGAAAATATTCTAAGAAAGTTAACAAAATTATTTTTGACTAAAAACCTATATAAATGAACACAATATAATTTCAAAGAGGTGGCCTACTAAGTGATTTAATGTAAATTCAGAAGGTAATTTTTTCAAATGTAAGACTTAGGGTTCAGTTAAATATAATCTATTTTTTCTGTTTCGGTATATGATATATGTATTGATTTCTAGTTATTTATATATATATTTTTTTCTATTTATGATTTTTCCATGAAAAAAAGTAATTGATAGAGAAATCCCTATAAAATGTTTTATCAATAAAATTTTGAAACATACATATTTAGCTAAGAGATTTTATGTAATTAATTCCAAAATTAAAAAAAATAATTATTCAAATTCCGAAATTCACTTTTTGGGCTAATGAAAAAATACTATCTTGAAATATTATTCAGAAAGTTTAAAGGAAAAAACAAATGATATCTTTTCAATGTAGAAATACTTAGTTTTGGCCATGAGTCTCATATTATATTAGTTAGAGAACTTTACATTTGCGAGTATATAACTCCTATTGGCGAGATATATTATTCTATATATATATTTTTTAATTTATTAACCGAATAAAAAAAATCTTTACAAATTTAACTTAAACCTTAAAAAATAAAAAATAAAAAAATTTTAAATTCCAAATGATTTTTTTTTTTGAAAACTCTCTTTTTCACTTTGAAATAAAATTGTCTTCGCTTTTACCAGACGATCTTTAGAACAATTTTACATTTAATTATTTAAATGCACAATTAGAGAGTTTTTGCATACCGTACGTTGAGTTACCGTAGGACGTCCGTTAGCTTTTTCTCCCTAGCGCGCGCATGCTCGTAGGAAATTATGTTTCCTAGAGGCATCCGCGGGACAAAGCTTTACGGGTAGCATATTACTGTATCTAAACTTCTCTATCTATTAACTCAAAGAAATTGATATTTATTTAAATTTCTTTTACGAGTTAATAGAGAGTTTTTGCATACCGTACGTTAGGTTACCGTAGGACGTCCGTTAGCTTTTTCTCCCTAGCGCTCATGCTCAGTTTCCTATGAGCATGCGTGCTAGGGAAGCTGGCATCTAGACCCTAGCACTACTGGCTATGCAAACTCTCAATAATTATTAAAAGCTCGTGGAGGAAGTATGAATAAACCAATGAGAATGGCTCATGAAAAAAACTCTTCATAATTTATTATTTAAATAAATTAAGTTTAAAAATATATCGTCTGGTACGATATACAGGTTACTCATAAAATTTAGACTTTAATGGAAGAACAAAAGCACAAAACAACAATCTTAAAAATAATTATAAAATTAATTCTAAGCGATTTTTTTATCAGACTATCTTTAAAACAATTATACATTTAATTATTTAAATGTGCAATTATTAGGTCAAAAAAAATTTAAATAAACCAATAAGAATAATTCTTGAAGAGAAAAAAAACTCTAAAAAAAGCAGACAAAAAAACTCTCCATAATTTTTAATTTTTAAATGAATAAATTTTGAAATATAAGTAAACTCCAGGTCAGGCTGATATAATTAATATAATTTTACAACATTTTAACCGTTTTAATTAAAGCAATATAATATATTTGAACATTAAAAGCATTTTTTATTCCTAATTAGTAGAATAATATATAAGAATAACACAACAAAAACTGTATTCTAAGCATTACTGGGAGAAATAATTAATATTCTTAAAATTTTAATTGCTATATATTTCGATTTTGGAATCATTAAAAAACAACTGAAATGAAATTGCCTATAGAAATAGATTTGTCTATGACTTTTTTTTCTTTTAAGATTCGCCATTTTTATGTAATAAACATTAACACTTATGAGAAATATGGTTAAAGTTAGCCTTTTATAGGTACAATTACACATTTCGACCCCGCAATGCTTCCCAATTAGTACATAAACGGTCATCTTCTTAAGTGGGATGTGAAGACGACAATCATTTGCGTTTATCTATCCTAAAGTGTAAGCGGTGTGCTTGTGTTTCTTTTTACTGGCTCATTTATCTGAATTATGTTTTTAACAAACATTTCACGTACAAAAAAATAGAGAAAAAAACATTAAAAAATTGAGACAAAAAAACTCTATAATTTTTAATTATTAAATTAATCAATTTAAAAAATATAATTGTTTCGGCCGACATACTGAGTTACCCATAAAATTTAGAATTTTATGTAAAGACAAAACACTTAACAGCAATTTAAAAAAAAGTACTATAGAATTTTAAATGATTTTTTTTAAATTTTCATTATTACTTTCAAATAACATTATCTTTTAGCTCTCACCAGACGTTCTTTTAGAACAATTTTTGCATTTAATTATTTAAATGTATAATTATTAGTTCGTGAGAAAGAAATTAATATTTATTTAAATTTCTTTCGAGCTAATAATTATTAAAATTCATGCAGGAAGTTTTAAATAAATCAATAAGAATAGCTCGTTAAAAAAAGTAGACAAAATACTTCATAAATTTTTAAATTAAGAGATTTAAAAAATATACGGTCTGTACCGATATACAGGTTAACCATAAAATTTAGAATTAAATATAAGAACAAAACACATAACAACAATCTTAAAAAATAAAAATATAAAATTCCAAATGATTTTTTTCTTGAAAATCTAGTTTCACTTTGAAATAAAATTGTCTTTGCTTTCACCCGAAGATCTTTTAGAACAATTTTGCATTTATTATTTAAATGTATAATTATTACCCCTAATAGGTGAAATTTATTTAAATTTCTTTCGAGCTAATAATTATTAAAAACTCATAGAATAAATTTAAGTAAACCAATAAGAATAGTTCGTAAAAGAAAGTAGGCAATAATTCTTCATAATTTTAATTTTTAAATTAAAGAAAATTTAAAAATATGCCGAGTGTGGAGTACGGATTATACAGGTTAACCATAAAATTTAGGAGTAAAGCCATAAGAACAAAACACATAACAACAATCTTAAAAATAAAAATTAAAAGGATCTTGAAAATCTCATTTTCACATGATGAAATAAAATTGTCTTTGCTTCCACCAGACGATCTTTCATTCACCAGCTAATAAATGCATAATTATTAGCTGGTGAATGAAATTTAAATACATGTTACGCATAAAAAATCTCTTGGAAGAAATCTAAATTAAACCAATAGATTGTGAAAAAAATTTGAAAAAATAAATAGCCAATAAGAAACTTCGAAAGTCGGTAGACATGAAAAACCCATCTCCATAAAACAATGCCTATAATTATATGGTTAAAAACTGCATTCCCACTGGTAAAAAATAAATTTAAAATGATGAACTTCTGCCAATCAGATGTCTATTTTGTTTTCCCACATGTGCGCCTCTGTTTTCAACTTAAATTTTATCGACTTTTTCAATCTTCGACTTCTGCAAAATATCGGAAAGATCACTTTTAAACCAATAAGAAATCTGGATTTACATTGGAACTGTTTTGTCTCTGATTAAAAAAACAATCCCTATTTTTCTCTCGGTTTCCTGTGTGAATCTAGCTTAACATACTCTGTAACAGTTATTAGAGAGTTTTTGCATACCGTACATTAGTTACCGTAGGACGTCCGTTAGCTTTTTCTCCCTAGCGCGCATGCTCATAGGAAGTATGTTTCCTATGAGCATGCGC
>BPLQ01004286.1:0-13520 GCA_021605075.1 Caerostris darwini
CAGCTCACACTGTATTGATTCTTCGTGATTTTTTCGCCAAAAATGAACCCATATCGTATATAAAGTTGGCATAAGTGCATTGTGCCCGGATGGGATTACTTTGAAGGCAATGAAATAATTTTGGAAGAATAAATAAAGAGTTTTTGAAAAAAAAATAATTGGTCTAATTTTTTGGGCAATGTAGTATAGTTTATTTTATCATGAAATATTAAAGATTATTGTTGGAAATAACACAACCTTTGCTCATAAATTTATTTATGACTTTACAGGGTTTTTTGAAATTTATTTAACCGCCTCTGGCAGTAATAACAACACTTATACGCCTGGGCATTGAGTCAAATAGAGATTGGACGGCATGTACAATTACAGATGCCCATGCAGCCATTAAATTGGAATAAAATATTTTAATTATCATTTTCAAATGCACTGTTTTAAAGTTAGTCTAGTTGGGAAATGTTTTGTTCATTAAGGTGAGTTTTACAACTATAGTCACCCCATACTAGCCCCCCACCTCATATGGGTTCGAGTCCCGGCGGTGCCATGGATGTTTGTAGTGCTTCGGAATCCACTTTAAATCGTACCTAATTGTACTGAATTTTTAATTAAAATTATTTTTAACTTTTTTTTTTTTTTATCTTACTTTTATTTATTTTTAAATTTTTTAGAGTACCATTTTTAATTTTTAGAAATTTTAATTTTTATCACAAACTAACATTAAGCAGCCTATTAATAATCGTAAATTTATATACGAATTAATATGAGGAAGTTAAAGTGTCTATCCCCATTGGTACTCCGTAATCGGTACGGCAGTTGCCAGTGTTGCATAAATAAAATATTGTGTAGTTAAGGCCTGATAGTCAAGTATCTGGCCCTCGGTACCATAAGTTTCGGGTTCGAGTCTTGGCGATGCCATGGATGTTTGTAGTGGTTCGGAATCCACTTTAAACCTTAGGTCCCAATCTAATGTGATTGTAGAGCGTTGTGGGGCTAGTGTTACTCGCGTCTGTAGCATATCTTCAAGCTACTCGTGCCCCCTAGGTAGTGCTAAATGAGTAACGATTGTGCAGCCGTTGCTCATGTCATAAAGATCAACTGTATCTGTATTGTCAGCTGTATTAGAACAACAACAACAAATAAAGCATTGTTTTAAATTAGACTTTAATTTACATATGGGTGGAAAAAGCTTGTTGAATCCTGTCCAGCATATCTCACAATTTACATGTAGAAATACCCAGAAGTCTTGCCCATTCCTGTCACATTTGAATAAATTTGTTAAATCGGGTTTCAACATGCAGAAATGCCCAGAAGCCCGTCTCTAACTGCTGTATATCATTTTTCTACTCATTTATTTTCTAGATTCAAATAAATGAAATATATGTTCAATCCTTCTTTGCAACGCGACAGGTACAGCTTCTTCCTTGGCCTGCGTATTCCCCGGATATATCGCCGATTGAACATGTGTGGGATTTCGTTGGTCGGCGTCCCGCTCGTGATCCTCGTCCTGTTGCTTCTGCAGACGAACTTTGGGTGCGCATACAAACAATATGGAATGCTCTTCCTCAGGCAGACATTCAAAATTTGTTTGACTCCATGCCACGTCGTGTATCAGCACTTATTGCGGCGCGTGGTGGCTACACAAAATACTGATTCTGATCTCTTGTTATTGTTTGTTTGCTTTGAACATTTAATCATTTATTCGTACCACTACCACTCAACTGTGTATTAAATTTCATTCAATTATGACGATTCCTTCATGGTGTTGCAATTTTCACAAACATGAGTTTATATTAACTTTTGATGTACGTAACTAAAGATAAGCGTGAGAACTTGTGCTTCATTTCTTATTACTTAAAAATTATGCAAAAGAGAAATTAAAATAAGTCTCTAAATTTCTTTCTATTTAATCATGAATCACAGCACGGAAAAGCTCTAATTACATATGGAATATAATTTTGTATGATAAAAATTATAAAAATAAAATAATTGCCATATTTCTGATCATGCTGTTATTTGAATCCATAATTAGAATTACTGTATAAATTGTCAAAATTTTTTTCTTATATTTTCATCTTCAATTTTCAAGAATATTTTTTTTTCCAAACAAAAGCTTATCAAATTGAATATAGTACTTATCTACTAAAAAAGCATAATGCCTGTGCATTTTTTTCAAATTACAAAAAATGTTAAGCTCTAGGGTTTATGAAATAAAGTGGACCTTTTTTTTTTGAAATTTTAAATGTTTTAATTTGTTTAAATGCTATAAATAAATTACATCCTCATTAGTTACTTATTGCAAGCTTAATGTTATATTTGAATAATTATAAAACATATTTTAAAAATAAATTTTAATAAGATGACAATGGAAAACATGCATAAGAAATCATATTTGCTTTTTCGAGAATACACAATAAACTAATAGATTGCTTTATATATAATGAAACTAATTTTTATTCTATTTTATAAATAATTTTTTTCAAGACACATTAAAAGATTATGAAATCTAATTAAAACAAATTATCAATTGAAATTAATATTTTCGTGATTATTTGCATAAATTATAAAGAAGACAAAATTTTTTTTTGGTTTATTTGATATTAGCAAATATCTGTATTTTATACATAAAAATGCAAAATAATTTCAAATTAAAAGTAAAACCTTTTTCAATAAAAATATTCTATCTTCTCTCTACAATATAACACTACTACTGTTTTATTTGCATTTTGAAGTTCTTTTTATGATAAATTTAATTTAGCTTTACATTTAATTGCAATCATTTAAATTGTAATCATTTAATTTTAATCTATAGTTTTTTTTTGGTACAAATATACTTTTCATTATATTAAAACACAGAAAACTTATTTTAATTTTTGGTTGTTGTATTTATTTTTATCAATTTTTTTTATATGTATTTAACATGTTTTAAAAAAAAATTGCACTTTCGAGAATACGCCATGTCAATGCGACCCAATACTATAAAGGCTCGTGCTCACCAAGGCGACAAGATGCAAGCGACCAAAATTTGACCTCACCGCGGTCGCCTGAAACCGGTTTACAGCTCGCCGCGTGGAGTTGCCCAACTTTCAACTCGAAGCGGTTTTTCACTAGGCGTAATGCTATTTCTGACGTTTCGCTGGGAAGGGGTCGAAAAAATTTTGTCGCTTGCCTCTTGGATCTTCACGTCTCTCGCCTTGGTGGGAACGAGCCTTTACTGCTCAAGTAGACCTTAGAGAGCAAAAGTACTCCCAAAAGAGCCACCAAGCAACCAAATAAAGATTATCGCCAAAACGAGTTTGGCTCAGTTCTCTTTTTGCCAATAAAATAAGACACTGACGTCAACAGGGTTGCATAGTTTACGATGCCCAAAGCAATGCTTGGATTGGCGGCTCCTCTGGGAGTACTTTTGCTCTTCGGTGCCGCAGGTTTCGGATTCGAGTCCCGGCAGTGCCATGGACGTCTGTAAAGGTTCGGAATCCACTTTAAGCCGTAGGTCCCGGTCTCCTATGACTGTAAGAGCGTCACGGAGCAAAAGTCCGACTGCTACCTACAGGTGATCCATCACAACAGAAGCTGCCCCCTTTCCCTCCATCCATGAGTAAGATTGCTCATGGGATGTCCGTCCCGCACTGCAGGACATTCAGGATTAGTCACCAGCTTTTTGAGTCGACCCGGTGTCAGTTTTGGTCTTGCATCACAAGATTTCGGAAAGACAACTGGAGATTCGCTCATAAATAGGGACAGCATGCTTGTTCGAAGCGCATCGCATGGGCACGCAGGCATATTGAGTAAAATTCTGAATTCGTCTTTAAATGTAAAAAATGGGGTGAAAGTTGGTTTTTATAGTAATTATTTTAGCTTCAATTAATTTTAATTAATTTTAAGAAATTTTTTTTTGGGGGGGGGGTATCAGCAATTTACAGCATCAGCATTTTGAATGTTTCATCAGCATTTTGAAAAAAAATGATTAAGGACAAATTATTTACAAACTTGTATTACAGTTAACACTTTTTTATTTTCATTTTGTTCAGCTATTCTTTACCAGTTCGTTTCGTTTTCTCAATCTTGCCTTTATAAATTTAGATGAAAAATAATTTACTCATTTCTTTTTTGTAAATATGTTTGTTATTTTACAGTTTCGTATACACACATGAAATAACTTCTTAATTTTTATAATCTTTACAATAACAACTAAATAAAAAAATTGTGAACATGATGAGGGCAAAGTCACATTGACACTATTAATATGCTATTAAACAAGCGAAATTGCTAACAAGTAACATTTGTATATGAGAGAAAAAACGGCGTCTTTTTTTAATCAGTCTACTTATCAATGACCAATGACATTGCATATCCAAACGGGGCTTGACACCAAACCATCCCGTGGTTGTATAACGCTTCTGCGGTACCATTGATGTAGCCGCCTCCAACCCACGTAGCTAGAGAACAATAAAATTTACAGATGTTAAAATATAAACAACCCTCATATAACAGGTGGGCTGAAACGTTCGTAGGCTGACACATAGATGGCCCTACTAGTATTAAATCCATATGATTTTTAGTTAGCCTAACCTTCAAAAGACACGTGTGTAAATTTAACAGCTGTTGCACTATTAGTATGTGAGTTATAGCATATTTAGTGAAGTTATAGCATTTTTAGTGTTCATCACGTGCAGTCCACTCAGCTGACTGTCGACTAGACTTCGATGTGAAATGATGGAGCCATGTTTCATCGTTAATCGTTCATATTAATATCATTTCATATTAATCGTTCAATCGTTTCACAACTCTATTTAGCGAATGCCTGTATTTCTCATTTCCAGTTCGTCAATTCTACAGACAGGGCCGGATTTAGATGAAAAGAGGCCCAGGCCAGGGATGGGAAAACTACGGCCCGCGAGCCGAAGCAGGTTCAATCATTATCGAAAGTAAGTTTCCCAAATTTAATATCTCACGCCCAGAAAATCAGTGCTATGTTTGCTTCATCTTATATACGTGAGCAAGTGTTTTCAACTATGATCCTTAGAAAGAATAATATCGTAAGTAGACTGACAGCTGAGCATTTAGCCTCGTTCCTTAGAATCAGTACATCTCACTTCGAACCTCAATATAAGGAACTTTTAAAACTGAAATCGCAATTTCATTCATCTCATTAACATATTTAAACTGTATTACTTGTATATTGTTTTTAAAATTTTAGAAAAATTTATCTTGGCCCGCCAAACATATTTTTTTTTTTTTTCGATTTTTGGTCCTCGACTGAAAAAGTTTGCCCATCCCAGTTTGGCTTTACAAGCCCAGTTGAAACTTTACAACATTTGAAAGTTGTGAAATAAATCAAAAACGTTTATTTAGATGACAAAAGTGGGCCGTTTCTTTCTGTTACTGTAAGAATTAACTTAATAATTTATACACTCAACATAAGATTAGAATGAAATGAATTCTCTTTTACTTTTTTCCGAAACTATTAACTGGAATCCATCTACGAAGCGGGAGGCTTGCGAAGACAAGTTTCCGTTTAATGGCTTCTGGGAAAGAGCAGTGATTTATTTATTTACGAAGTCATTTGAGTCAGATCTGAGGCAAATTAAAAGAAATATTTATTTATATATTATATATCCATCTCCTTTTCTACTTTAATAAAAAAATATTAAAGTAGAAAAGGAGAATAAGATTAAATATTATTTTTTTTTTCTTCTTTTTTTTCAAAGGACTGATGGTCTTTTAACTTTCACTGTTTTTGTTCTACAAAACATAAATCGACGGAAATGAAGAGAAGAGAAATTTAAGAATTATGAAGATGGCTTGAAAAAAACTGCATTTTGAGTTCGAACGCAGATTTCAAGTTTCCAATGCCACTCAAACAGAATTCGATATTTTTACCATGCCTTTCGACGTAAATTGTGAAGTTGTGAGGTCAGATTTGCAGAGTGAATTAATTCGGTTTGCAATCTAACATTGTTTCTAAATATGCCAAAGTTACTTTCTCAAATCATTACCGAAAGTAAGTTTCCCAAATTTAATATCTCACGACCAGAAAATCAGTGCTATGTTTGCTACATCTTATATACGTGAACAAGTGTTTTTCAACTATGAACCTTAGAAAGATTTATTTCGGAAGTAGACTGAGAGATGAGCATTTAGCCTCGTTTCTTAGAATCGGTGCATCTCACTTCTAAACCCAATAAAAGGAACTTTTAAAACTGAAATCGCAATTTCATTCATCTCATTAACATATTTAAATTGTAAGACTTGTATATTGTTTTTAACATTTTAGAAAAATGTATCTTGGCCCGCCAAACTTTTTTTTTTTTTTTTTTTTTTTTTTTCGACTTTTGGCCCGCGACCGGAAAAGTTTGCCCATCCTTGCCCTAGGCTATTCCACTTATGAGGCCCTTTCACCTACCATTTTTAAGTTTGTAAATTACTTATTATATTTGTTTATTAGTCATATGTGTAGAACTTCTCCTTATTTTTCGATTCAGTGCTTTAGTGTTAACTGTTTTTAGAATAGTGTGATTCTAATTTTGCTAACAATTTGAATGTAGGCCCCTCTCGATCTTGAGGTCCTAGGCTGAAGCCTAGTTAGCCTATAGGAAAATCCGGCCCTGTCTACAAATCATCTCATCTAGATCTGGAAATTGGCAAATTCGAGGCCCATCACTATCTACCAGTATCAAAATTGATTTCCGTTTTTATAATGATGGTTAAGAACCTCAATTATCACTGTATTTGTCAGTTAAGATAGTTTTTAGAGGTAAACTAACATAAAAATAGAATTAAGGCAGTGGAATTTTAACTATATATATATATATATATGTTACGGTAAAAACAAAGTAAAATTATCTGGCACATTTCCTGGATATAAGTATCAATAAAATTAACAAAAACAACCTGAGGCCTGATGGCAGATGGGGCTAATGCTCGGAATCACAGGTTTTGGGTTCGAGTCCCGGTGGTGCCATGGATGTTTGCAGTGGTTCGAAATTCACTTTAAATGCGTAGGCCCCAGTATAATAGGATCGTAGAACGTTTTGGGGGTAGTATTAATCATAGAGCGTTGTGGGGGTAGTGTTACTCGCGTCCATAGCATATCTTCACGCTACACGTGTCCCCTGGGTAATGCTAAATGAATAACACTGTTCATCGGTGCAGCCCACTTGGACTGCTCACAGGGCAACCCAGTCCTCTACGTAATTGAAAAAAATCCTCTTATAACAATTTAAAAATTGACCTCAATATAACAACAAAAAATGTCAAATTTCAAACAATTTAAAAATTGACCTCAATATAACAACAAAAAATGTCAAATTTCAAACAAACAATTTAAAAATTGACCTCAATATAACAACAAAAATGTCAATTTTTGTTTGCAGCTTTCATATTTCAAACAATTTAATCAGGTAATTGTTAGATCAATCCACAATTCTCTTAACATACAGTCGAATTGGAGTTTATTTTCGACAAAAAGTATGTTTTAGTGCGAGTTTTCCAAAATATCTACTGTATTAATTAGACAAAAACAAGTTTTTTTAATTTTTTGATCTATTATTTGCAGCTTTCAAATATTTTAAGTATGATGGTTAATATGGAGTATGTCTCCCGGACGATGCAATACAGGCCTTACAACGCCTAGGCATGGTGAGTATCAATTTACGTGTAGCCAAATCTGTAGCTGTGAGTTTGGCGACACTTAAAAACCGCCAAGTCTGTTGCCAAGGTACCGTTAATACGTAAGTACCTCAATTTCTTTTCGTTTTAAGAATACTCAAAACACACCAAGAATTGAAGGTAACCTATTCTTCACACACACTAAATTGAATAAATAAATAAAATAAAATGAATACAAAATAAAACTTAAAGAAATTGCAATTAAGTGTTTGCTTTCAATTAAAATTACAATTTCCTTAATTTTATATTTACTAAAAAAAAATAACTTTTAATTTTTAAACAATTAAAATTAAAAATGCCATTTTTATTTTAATTGTTTTAAAAATTAAAAGTTAAAGTTTCAAAATATTTTTAATCCACTAGATCAGTGATGGGCAAACTTTTTCGGTCGCGGACCAAAAATCGAAAAAAAAAAGTTTGGAGCGCCAAGAAAAATTTTTCTAAAATTTAAAAAACAATATACGAGTATTACAATTTAAATATGTTAATGAGATGAATGAAATTGCGATTTCAGTTTTAAAAGTTCCTTATAGTGAGATGTACTGATTCTAAGGAACGAGGCTAAATGCTCATCTGTCAGTCTACTTCTGAAATAATTCTTTCTAAGGATCATAGTTAAAAACACTTGCTTACATATATAAGATGAAACGAACATAGCACTGATTCTCTGGGCGTGAGATATTAAATTTGGGAAAAAAATATACCAATTTACAGCTATAATAACAAAGAACTTCCACTATTAACACTTTACCGATTGAAAGCTGTCTGTGCTTGCTATTTCCATCGATTTATGTTTTGTAGAACAAAAATTGAGAAAGTAAAAAAATCACCATTCCTTTGATTAAATATTATTTTTTTTCTTCCTTTTTTTTAAAGTAGAAAAAGAGATGAATATATAACATATAAATATATGTAATATATATCTTTTAATTTGCCTCGGACAGGCAAATTAAAATTCTACCAACTATAGAAAGTAGCAAACTTTATTTTTAAAAAAAAGGGGGAGGGTATCAAATAAATAGCTGTTTCAAAAATTATTGATTCCTATTTGATTCATCCACGAATTAAAAAAAGCTTGATATTTTAGGTTTTCATAAATTTCTTAGTGTTACAAAAATGTGTATCTAAAAAAAAAAGTGCATTAAGAAATAAATAAACTAATTTATTCAAGCAGTTATTTGCAAAAATATTTACAAAAAGTTATTTACATTTCAAAAATTAACATAAATTAAACAATCAAAAAAATTAATTTGATATTATATTATAAATGCTGACGTTGATAAAAAAAATACAATATATAAAAAATACTAATGAATATATGACTGTATTATTAAGATCATACATGAAAATGATTTATGTAATTCATCATATGATTATAAGATCATGTATTAGATTATAGTTTTTCATTTAATATTTCAATGTAGCAATGATTATGATAACAAGAAAAATATAAATAAGCATAGAATCATAAAATAAATAAAAGAATGAATGAAGAACAACAGTATACATAATATCACAAACAGTGGCGTGACAGTACAATCTAAAGGAAAATTGAGAATTTCTTTAATAAACGAGACCTTCATATCCTTTTTATACCTCATGAGCCTATATATACTTTTCATATAAATCAATAGTATATATACTTTTCCTATAAATCAACAGATTATATATCCGTTTTCTTACAATACTTCAACATTTTTCAATAATTCAGTATCATTTAAATTTTGCAAAGTTCCGATTTCAACGACATTGAAATTGGAAACAATTTCATTCATTTCATGGAATGACGATCACAGCTGATGTCACAGGTGATGTCCAACACACAATAAGAAAACGACAAAACAAGTTAGCGGAGTCTTGGAGAATTTCACCACCACCATTGTTCAGAGTTATTAAAACTTTTGGATGCTATGCCCCAAACAATTATATATATTGCACTGTTTCAAAATTGTACTTATGATCAGCTTCCAGTTTGGAACAAATTGAAATAATTTCACAATAAAATCCGTCAAAACAAGCTATTAGGATCTTGAAGACTTACACCACCACTTCTATTCACACTTATTTAATGTTATACCCCAAATAATTAAAATATATATATATATATATTGCACTGTTTCAAAATTTTTTACAGTCTGTTTTACTGCATCATTAAGTATAAGGATAAGTTATAATCAGCTTCCAGTTTGGAAGATATTGAAATTATGAAAAATTTCATTCATTTCATGGAATGGCAAAAACAGTTCCCAACCAATGATGATCAATACACAATGTTTCAAAACAGGCTATCAGGATCTTGAAGACGTCCACCACCACTTTTATTCAGTGTTATTTTATGTTATGCCCCAAATAATTAAAATATATACATATTGCACCATTTGAAAATTTTTTGCAGTTCTGTTTTGCTGCATCAAGTATAAGATATGCTTTATGATGTAGCAAAACTGATAATAACGTATAACATATAAGTTACAATAAGCTTCCAGTTTGGAAGATATTGAAATTAGAAACAATTTCATTTATTTTATGGAATAGCAGACTCAGCTATCAGGGTCTTGAAGACGTTCACCACCACTTTTACTCACAGTTAGTCCACCTTTAAATGTTGCGTCAAAAATAATTTTATATATTGCACTGTTTGACAAACTTTTGCAGTTCTGTTTTGCTGCAGCATAATGTATAAGAAATAATTTATAATCGGCTTCCGGTTTGGAAGATATTGGAGAACAATATCATTCATTTCATGGAATGGCAAACACAGTTTATAATCAATGATCATCAATACACATAATATATGTGAAAACAAGCTATCAGGATGTTGAAGATGTCCACCACCACTTTTATTCACAGTGATTTAAAGTTATGACGTAAATAAATAAAATATATATATTGTACTGTCCATTTTGAAATTGGAAATAATTTCATTCATTACATGGCATGGAAAACACAGTTCATAACCAATGATAATCAACACACAATAATATACGTCAAAACCAGCTATAAGGATCTTGAAGATGTCCACCACCACTTTTATTCAGTTCTTTGATGTTAGGCCCCAAATAATTAAATATATATATATATATTGCACTGTTTAAAATTTTTTTACAGTTCTGTTTTGCTCCATCAATAAGTATAAGATATTAAATATAAGATATAAGTTACTATAAGCTTCCAGTTTGGAAGATAGTGAAATTAGAAACCATTTCATTTATTTTATGGAATGGCAAACTCAGTTCATAACCAAAGATGATCAACACACAATAATATACGTCCAAACAAGTTATCAGGATGTTGACAACGTCCACCACTACTTTTCTTCAGTTATTTTATGTTATGCCCCAAATAATTAAAAATATTATATATTGCACTGCTTGAAAATTTTTTGCAGTTCTGTTGCGCTGCATCATTAAGTATAAGATATAAGTTATTATAAGCTTCCAGTTTGGAAGATATTGAAATTAGAAACCATTTCATTTATTTTATGGAATGGCAAACTCAGTTCATAGCCAATGATGATCAACACAATATATGTCAAAACCAGCTATTAGTATCTTGAAGACTTCCACCACATTATTTGATGAAATGCCCCTATTCACAGTTATTTGATGATATGCCCCAAATAATTAAATATAAAGATATATATATTGCATTGTTTGAAAACTTTTTGCAGTTCTGTTTTCCAGTAAGTATAAGATATATAAGTTATTATCAGCTTCCAGTTTTGTTTTGCTGCATCATTAAGTATAAGATATTAAGTATAAAGATATAAGTTATTCAGTTTGGAAGATATTGAAATTAGAAACAATTTCATTTATTTTATGGAATGGGAAACTCAGTTCATAGCCAATGATCATCAATACACAATACATATCAAAACAAGCTCAGGATCTTGAGGACGTCCACCGCAACTTTTATTCACAGTTAGTCCACCTTTTAAATTACGCCACAAATAATTTAATATGTTGCACTGTCTCAAAACATTTTTTCACTTCTATTTTACTGCATCATGAAGTATAAGATATATCTTTTAATCAGCTTCCGGTTTATCAAATTTTGAAAATGAAAATAATTTTATTCATTACATGACATGGAAATCACAGTTCTCATCCAATGATGATCAATACACAATAATATGTCAAAATAAGCTATCAGGATCTTGAAGATGTCCACCACCAATTTTATTCACAGTTATTTGATGTTATGCCTCAAATAATTAAATATATATATATATAAATTGCACTGCTTAAAAAAATTTCACAGTTCTGTTTTGCTGCATCATTAGGTATAAAGATATCAGTTATTATCAGCTTTCAGTTTGGAAAATATTGAAATTAGGAACAATTTCAGTCATTTCATGGAATGGCAAACACAGTTCCCAACCAATGATGATCAATATACAATACAGGCTATCAGGATCTTGGAAGACATGCACCACCACTTTTATTCACAGTTATTTTATGTTATGCCCCAAATAAAAATGTATACATATATAGCATTGTCAGAAAATTTTTTGCAGTTCTGTTTTGCTGCATCATTAAGTACAAGATATATGAGTTATTATCAGCTTCCAGTTTTTAAGATTTTGAAATTAGGAAACAATTTCATTTATTTCATGAAATGGAAAACACAGTTCATAACCAAAGATGATCAATACACATAAAATATGTCAAAACAAGCTATTAGGATCTTGAAGACGTTCACCACCATTTTAAAATTCAGTTAGTCCACAGTTATTTTATGTATGCCCCAAAAATTAAATTTTATATACTGCACTGTTTGACAAATTTTTGCATGGCAGTTTTGTTTTTCTGCAGCACAAATTATAAGAGATATATTATTATAAGGTTCCAGTTTGGAATGTTTTCATTTATTTTATGGAATGGCAAACACAGTTCATAACCAATGATGATCACACACAATAAAATATGTCAAAACAAGCTATCAGGATCTTGAAGACGTCCACCGCCACTTTTATTTAGTTATTTTATGATATGCCCCAAATAATTAAATATATAAATATATATATTGCACTGTTTGAAAAATTTTTGCAGTTCAGTTTTAGAGTAAATATAAGATATATAAGTTATTATCAGCTTCCAGTTTTTCAGATATTGAAATTAGGAACAATTTCCTTTATTTCATGGAATGGCAAACACAGTTTATAACTAATGATGATCACACACAACAAAATACGTCAAAACAAGCTATCAAGATCTTGAAGACGTCCACCACCACTTTTATTCAGTTATTTTATGATATGCCCCGAATAATTAAATATGTATATATATTGCCATGTTTGAAAAATTTTTGCAGTAAGTTAAGTTATTCTCAGCTTCAAAGTTTAAAGATATTGAAATTCCAGTTTGGAACAATTTCCTTTATTTCAAGGAATAGCAAACACAGTTCATAACCAATGATGATCACACACAATAAAATACGCAAAAACAAGCTATCAGTATCTTGAAGACGTCCACCACCACTTTTATTCAGTTATTTTATGATATGCCCCAAATAATTAAATAATATATATATATATATATTGCACTGTTAGAAAACTTTTTGCAGTTCTGTTTTCCAATAAGTATAAGATACATAAGTTATTATCAGCTTCCAGTTTTTAAGATATTGAAATTAGGAACAATTTCATTTATTTCATGGAATGGAAAACTCAGTTCATAACCAATGATGACCAATACACATTATATATGTCAAAACAAGCTATTAGGATCTTGAAGACGTTCACCACCACTTTTATTCAGTTAGTCCACCTTTATATGTTGCGTCAAAAATTATTTTATATATTGCACTGTTTCAAAAAAATTTTGCAGTTCTGTTAAACTGCATCATTAAGTATA
>BPLQ01004288.1:0-39108 GCA_021605075.1 Caerostris darwini
ATACCAGTCCTCATTCATTGTAACTCCGGGGGCGACCTGTGCTGTAACATCTACTCCACATTGCCATCATCTTGGAATCGTTTGTCAAAGCCTGGAGATGACCTCTGGGCGATTCCAAGTTTCTCGGATACTTCCAGCTGGGTACGTCCACATTCCAGTCGTCCGATAATTCTACCACGTAAAAAATCATCCAAATGCTTCTTTTGTGCCATAACTATGCTGTTTTATTGCACTGAAAGGCTTTAAAGCGCTTGTGGAACAATTTGACTTCTTTGACACCATTCCTTCTATACCCATCTCTTACACTCTCGTCATTGTGACGTACTATCCGCGCCATCTGGTGGTTTTCTGTAATTTGCATATTCTTCTTCAAGATGAGTGTGATAATTCTACAGGTGGAATTTTTATTTTAGCGTTCAATTACTGTGTGATTCTGAATTATCCTTAATTTATGGACATGAGTGTGTGTATTTATATATATATATATATATATATATATCATTGGCCATTTTTTGTTTTATGAAATTAAGAAAAAAAAAGTAGAAATATAATTTGATTAATTAACAACTAAGGTATATCAGTCTAGAAATATGTATAGGTTTAAAAGTCTAGGTCTAGAAATATATCTATATATCTAGAAATACCGTCTGATAACTTGAATTGAACTGATTTTTTATGGTAAAAAATATAAAAAAATATTTAATTATGCATATATTTTGTAGTTATTGTATTATGAATGGGAATATTACGTTTAGTATTTAGAAGTTTTACTATATCATCTGTCATCTATCTCTGAATGTCTATCTCTGTCATCTATCTCTCATATGGCCTGAACTAAATTGAGATTTTTTAGAATATGTAAAAAGAAATCAAAATTTGCTATGTTAATATGAAAAAAAAGATTTTACAGCATGTGTGCGTTTTAAATGCGTTTAAAATTTAACCATGATAAAAATTTCCCTTCGAAATAAAATAATGCAATTCAAAATAAAAAATAATACTATTCCTAAATATTAAATAATCACAAATTTCCTATTAATAATATAACTTTGTAGTTGTTAGAAAGACGAAGAATTTTGTTGGATATTTATGTCATCCACACAAGATGAGGATGTGCGCAAACGCATCAAATATGTGTATGTTTTTATCTAGAGTTTATCTTTGTTATTCTCATGAAAACCATATTGATGCTCGATGATTTGGCAATTTTACTAATCCAGCCCGACCATGGTCTCGAATGTGCCGAATTAAAGAGCACCTACTTGTATTATAAAACCATAAACTAATAATAGCTTAAACTAATAACCAAATTATATCCGCTTTTTTCAATTCCTTCTATTAGCTCACACTCTCCCTATATATATCTTGTTCACATTTTCAATCGTTCATAAAATACTTTTTATTCGTCCACTCCAGTTTAAATACATTTTTTTGAACTTGTAGTGGATGACACTGGATGTGAAGACAGTTTTTTCATATATTAATTCATTCATTAAATTTTAATTAATTAAGTTTAGTTTTTTTTAGATTTAAATTGCATATATCTACCAATAGATGGCGGTATATAAACTTAAAAAATTAATGAAAATTGTTTATATAGGACTTTCAACAATATAGGGAAAAAAAGTAGGAATTGACTTTAAGAATTTTATTTTTATATTACTTGTTTAATTATAATTTTCGTTTCTTTTTCCCGCAATTTGAAAAATAAATTTAGTTCTCTATGTCATATGTTTAATTAGTACAGAACTTTAATACATTTTTTCAAAAACTTAATTTTTTTTAAGTGATTTCAATGAAGCTATTTAATATTATATAACTGGCTACAAAAATTATTTTAAGTAAAGCAACAAAATTTATAAGTGAGGTAAGGGAATTATGAAGAAAAAATATCAGTAACGGAATAGAACCTGTTACCTACTGGTTCCTATGTATGCATTTCCTCCCAATCGGTTGCCGGAAAACATTGTTAACTTAATATGCAAAAATATTTAAATATTTTTAAACTTGATTTTCTAGAAAAGAGATGGATACTACTATATTAGATAATTAGCATTCTAATCAGGAACTATATAGAGCAAAAATTTTAATCAAATCAAGGACGAGCATTTCGTGACTTATTCCTGTAAGCAGATATAGAGAGCGGAAGAGAAAATCTTCGGAGGAGCCAGGAGTCTGTTTAAAAATCCGACTCCCAACTATTTTATAAAAATAACTTTTTTTTAAAATTAAATATTGAATATTAATAATGAATGTTAAAATTAAATATTAAGGAGAAATTTAATTGTATTCTTCACTTTTACAACTAGACAGTTACTTCTTTAACAACATATCAAGTAAGCGTTGAGAGACTTTTCTCTCAACAATGAAGCTTATCAAAAGCTATCTTTAATCCGCCAAGAATGAAGATCTTACTACTGTGCCCAAAAAGTAAGACTCAAATTTTTTTCAAAAACTCTTTATTTATTCTTCTAAATTTATTTCATCGCCTTCAAAGTAATCCCCTCCGTAATCTTCAAAGTATGCCAACTTTTTTTCTACTCCTCATTGTACGCCAAAAATCATCGGCAGGCCTTCAAAGTGGCCCGGCGATTCCCGTTGAATCCCTTCAATCGACACAAAATGGTGTCCTCGGAGTGGTCTTTTGAGTTTAGGGAATAGCCAGAAGTCGCACGGTGCTAAATCAGGTGAATTACGGTGGTTGTGAAACGATATGGGTTTCAATTTTGGTGAGAATGTCACGAATAATCAATACAGTGTGAGTTGGCGCATTATCGTGATGCAAAAAACAAGAGTTGTCTTTCCATAAATGTGGCCTCTTTTCGCGAATAGCTTCACGAAAACGACGCATAACACTCAAATAATATTCCTTGTTGACAGTTTGGCTTGATGGAAGGAATTCATAATGCCTGACACCACGGTAATCAAAGAAAATAGTCAACATGACCTTGATTTTTGAGCGACTTTGGCATGTACTTTTCGGTCTTGCTTTACCTTTGTCACAATATTCACCAGATTGATCGGTTGTTTCCGAGTCGTAAGCTTAAATCCGAGTCTCATCTTCAATTATGATGCATTTCAACTTCTCCTGATAGTCAGAAAGCATTGTTCCACACACTTTAACGCAACGATGTTTTTCCAAAAAAGTCAGTGTTTTCGGTACCAATAGAGATTTGACGCATTTGAGGCCCAAAACATCTTTTAAAATGGAATTTTGAAATTCCAACATCATCAAGGTCTCTAATTGTAAATAGACGGTTTGCAAACACCCAATCTTTAATTTTTTGGACGTGAGCGTCGTCGGTTGAGGTTGATGGTCGACCAGAGGTATCTTCATCTTCAACGCGTTCTCTGCCTTCTTTGAACTTTTTATACTACTTGTAAACATTTCTTTCCGATATAGTTTGCTCACCGAATGCCTTCTGCAACATTATATACTTTTGCGCACACGAATAGTCATTACGCAAACAAAATTTAATGCAAGTTCTTTGCTTAATTCATTGAAACATTCAAAAATCGCCGGAATCCGTTTTAGCGTCTCACAAAGGCAAACGTAACTCAAACAATATTTTGGCGTGCAATTTCACACAGATGTCAAGGACAGTGCAACAACTTAAAACAGAAAAAAAATTGAAATTTCATATACCCGGGAAATTTAAACTGAAAACTGGTTTTACTTTTTGGGCTTAGTAGTATAAAAGCTCTTCTACTATTAAGAGCAAAAAAAAAAGATTTGATGTGTTACAAACTTTGTGTTTAAAAAAAAACTACAATTGTATTTTGGTTGTCTTAATCTATTCTTATAGCACTTTGGTACCTGTTGAAAAAAAAAAATTGTTATTTTCCATAGGATATATACATTTTTGTAAGTAAATTGAGAATTTAAAGATATCTTTTAAATGGGTCTAAATACTACAGCTTTAAAGTAGCACGAATAGTTGTTATAAGAAAAATTATAGATACGATTTCAATAAAAAAGCTTTACATTTATTTTAAAAATTCTTCTAAATCGTTCTATTATTTAAGACAGTTAGAGAAAAATAAAGAGATCGGAAATTATATATCAAAATATATTTAAAAAAATAGGATATATTATAGTCAAGAAAAGAATTGGCAAATTAGGTTACAGAAAAGAATCGGATAATTATTAAATATTCGGAGGTTACCGAAAAGATAGGAGAAAAAAAACAACAAAAAAATCGGGAAAGATTCCAAAATAACTTTAATCCGACTGAGTCGGAAAATTTTGGGCTGACCCCTGCCTCTGCTTATAAGTTAGACATTTTTATTATTTACAAATGAAATTTAAGGAAAAACACATTTATTTATTTTTTTTAATAATCTTTCAAGAATTTGCAGTTTTAGATAAGATCTACCTTCATAGGTCAAATGATTATTAAGATGTTAATCAGCTTATATCTTACTTGCTGTAACGATACATACTGCCAACTTGACCATCATGAATTCGTAATATATTTGATGAAACCGATATTTTCCTAAAGGAACTTTAATTTCAGTATAATAATGCGCCCGACTCGTGACCCAGTGGCAACGCTAGCGGGATTTGAATCCACTGGCGAAATTGTTGTAGTCATTGCTTTAAAAAAGGAAGAGACTCGACGATGATTGTGACAATGTGTATAAAAGCATCTCGTATCGTTAGTCAGGCTATCTGGTGGGATTTTTCTGGATTTTCTCCCATACGCCACACAAATGCGGGGCAGTTACACCTAAAAGTGAAGGCTTTTTCCTCCCTCATACCCGTCGGTGAGCACTTCGTGGTATCCATGAGGCCCACCGATGTTCCATCCTCACCTTTCTAACTGGAAGGGGGCTACACAGCCCTAGGTACGCGGTGAGGTGTGGACAAAAGAAAAGAATGTACAGTAATACAACATAATAATACAACAATGCATAATGAACTATGAAGAAATAGATTTAGAACACGGGCATTTTAGTCTCAATACAACGCAAACATTAATAAACATTATATCTATAAAATTCATAATAAATATTCTAAATTCGCAATAAACATTCTTAAACCTAATAAACATCCCCTATAAAAGCTCAAACATTCTATAAACATTATAAACAAAAATTTTTAATGCTGTAAAACATTAATGAAGTCATGTAAAGGGCAGTTATGATTGTTGTCGTAAAAATATGGAATGTTATGTCAATGAGTATTGCAAATCAGAAATTCCACTCCCAAAAAATAATTGATTTTACCATACAAACTAAAGTTGATGTAACCAAATTGTAAAATTCAGTATATCTGTTGCCTACGATTAATAATGAAGTTTATATTAAATTAAATTTATAATAAATGAGTGTTCAAATGATGCCCCATATTTTTGGCGAAGTCTGTATTTTCTGACAAAATTAATAATTTTTGGTATAAAAATATTTATGATAGGAAATGTTAAAAGCTTAATTTCCATGTTTATAAGCACAATTTATAAGAATATTTTAAAAGAATTTAGGATCAAAAATATTTTCATAGCACAGACAATAAATTTAAAAAGTACAAACAAAATTCAAATATAATTCTAGAACAATAAGAAAAATTAAACCGTCAGGTAGTAAATAATCATGAACATAATAATCATTTCTTTTAAAATAACAAGTGTTGCTGAGCAATTGTTCTGCTTTTCAAAAAGTTGATTGTCCTTAACAGTTTCTTAATGCTTCCATATTTTATATAAAATTAAAATTTTAAAGAAAATTTCTAATATAAACAAGCACTTTCTGAAATTAATCCTAATAATTTTTTCCACTTGATACTATATTAAAAGAATGTTTGCAACCAAAACGGTTTTCTTCCTTTGTTAGCATGCTACCATTTAAAAGATCTTTTCTAAGCCAATTCACATTCATGGCAAGAGCGTTTCGTCAAATGATTCTCCTTGAAAACTGATTTCTGGCATTTGTATAGTACTGTGTACAAGGAATATTAATCTATAATGAACTAATATAGAAATTTTTCTTAAAATATATCAGAAAAAATTAAATACAATAAGCAACTCTAAATTATCTTTTGAATTTGGTATTCATAGATCTAAAACATTTTTGTTTAAAGAAACACCAAAATAATTTTTATATTTGAAGAGAAAATATTATTAAAAATAATATAAAAGTTTTTTTTAATTGAAAAATTTAATATTTAATATACAATTTACTATTTTCTAATTCTTTTTTGATTTAATACTTTCATTTGTCAATATTGTTATTTCATCTTACTAAACATATAATTCTTAACTTTTTTAACTCTTATATTTATTAAATAATATCTTAAAAATCTTGCCCTCAAAAGTTTTTATTTACAATTATATTTAATATTTGAAAATGTTTTCTTTAAATTCTAGATGAAATAAAAATTTTAACCTTTATTATGAATTATACTTAAAAAACAAAACATCTTTTACTGTGGTTGAAACAATAATGCCATTTTAATATTGATTTTAAAATAATAATATCTATATATTAATTATAAAAATATGTCTAACATTTAAATGTAGGTACTAGCAATGAAGTAAATGGTACAGCTATGACTATTGAAGAAATTTCAGCATTATTATTAATTTTTAAAACATAACTCGTAAAGAAACAGAAAATGTATATAAATATATTTTACCTTCTTTTGTACTTTCCACGGTTTGGTGATAGCAGCAATATCACAAGCTGTCATAAGCATTTCCCTGAACATCAAAAATAGCAGATTGAGTATCACATTCATGTTCTATATTGAGATAATTTTTACGATTTAAAATAATTAAATTTAATATGATAAATTCTAAAAATAATACCTTAATAGTTCCCTGTTATCTTCTTTCGTCCATTTATAATTTCCTTTTCTAACTAGTTGGGTAAAACTCAATTGCCTTCTGAAAGTAAATTTAAAAATTGAAAAGAAAACTATTTAAAAAATGGAGAAATTAGAAGAAAGCTTTCTATAAAAAAGCCCAGAAAAGAAATTGAATACCATTGTTACTTAATTCAATTTCATTATAAGAGAAAAAAATCAGCAAATTTCATCAATTTAGTATAAAGTGGTTTTGTGCTTCATACTTTTCATTTTTTTTAAATTTCATTAAAATAAAGTAATTTCATAAATTATAAGCGAACTTATTTAAAAGTGGAAGAAAAATAACGATTTATTTACAATATATCAAACAAATTAGAAGTACATTTTCAATTTTATATGAAAATATTATACATTTAATTAAATAGGTAATAAGTTTTATATGAATTTATTTCATACTAAATTTACATTTTAGTCTTTTACATACTTATAATGTACAGTTAAATCTGTAGCTAAAATGGCATTTTCCAAGACATGGACGACAGTCATGTATTCCTTAGGAGATAAATGGCCAAGAATTTGATTGCCCTGTAATTATCCCAAAGTTTAAAGTCAAACACTTAAATTAGATTTTAATGAAGCTAATTTAATGAGCAGAAATCATTACATATATAATGTAATTTAAATATTGCATGTGAAAAAATATAACATATTGTTATTCAAAAGGAAAAATAAAATAGTTTTTTTTTTTTAATACTTTTACATCATTGATAATATAATATGCATGTTATGAAACTTATAAAGATATAAATTTTTTATTTAAAAAATATTTTAGAAAGTTAGAATTTATTTCATTGGAATTTTTTTTTTTTTTTTTTTGTTATATAGTTATATAGTTTTTTTGTTTTGAAGTTATAAATATGTTTTCAAACTTAATATCTTCAAATTCATTAAGAATTTTTTCTTACCTCACTGTTTAAAATCATAATGCACTGATCAAAATGGTGGTGCTCCATAATAGAAGTAGAATACAAGTTTGCCAAAGGGGAAATATGCCTATTAATTAAGAAAACAAATATTATTAAAATTAAATGCAGAACAATTATATTTTAAATCATAAAGATAGGATATCATGTTAGTTTCAAAAATTTTAATTACTTCAATCTTCACGCATATATGTTATTCATTATTTTATAAAATATTTCTTAATTTTCTTTCTATAGAAGGTAAGTTCTTTTTTAATTCTAAATTTTTTTTTTTAAATTCCATTTTTTTTTTTTTTTTTTTTTTTTTTTGCATTTTTTTGCATTTTTTTTAATTAGTTTCATGAAAATAGTTATGAATCATTTAAATATCTAAGAACCCTGTTAATTTTATTTTATGATTAACTTAAATGTGTAATAAAAAATTTCAGTTGAATGGTGGGAAAAGAAAACTTTTAGTAAAGTAATTTTATTACAACTAAAGAGTACCACATAAATTTAAATCCCTACTTTTTAAAGAAAGAATTGTTTGTTCCACAGGTGTCTAAATCGTGACACAAGCAGGCAATGAGAAGTGGTAACGTTTCTAGTTCTCCAAACACATGGCCCAGCTTTGATACCTAAGTATATGAATATAATTTGAATATATACTTCAATATATTTTAAACAGAAACAAAAAATTTAAATTAATCTTTTTAAGAGTAGCTTGCACGAAAATTGAAATTCAAAATGTTTATTAGCACACAACAACATTTTCATCTTGACTGATGCATCCATCAGTTAAGATGAAAATCCTTTTATTTGGATAAGGAGAAATATTTGAATTCTAATCATATCTCTGGAAACATCCTAATTTCAAACAACTTTATTTTCTTTAAATTTTTCTTTCTAATGGAAAATTTTATTTTAAATTCTACTTCATATTCCTTTGTATTAAATTATATTACTATGATTTTCAATAAATCTGTGCTAACACTCTACATTTCCAGAACAAGAAAACATCAAGAAAAAATATTTTTTCATCTAACATCTATCATATCTATCATACATAAAGGCCTTCATTTCTTACACCGACCTTCGTTTTCTTCATGAGACAATATTATATTATATTGTATGAATTTTAGTTTTTTTTAAAAGAAATTATTATAAATGTGATTGGACATGATCGAACAATTAGAATAAAAGCTTTATTAGATGTTTTTTATTCTGAAACATTTTGTGCACTAAAATATCTAATTTTACAAAGTCTGTCAATTTAAAGCAATATATATGTAATATACATCAATACAAAAAATTTAGAAGGAATTTTTTACCGTAAGAATAGTAAACATCATTTGGGCAACATTAAAAGCATGCCTCCAAGTATAAGTCCCTGAGCTGTAATTCTTCCTCACACTAAGTAGCCATCGATATAAAACCTGTTTTTATATAAGATTAACTTTATTTTAAAATACAAAGAAAACACTGAAATTCTTCATATATTCTTAATAATCTATAAAGAGACATTAATATTTTACAAAAGGTTTTTTTTTTATTTTACAAAACAATCGCACAATTTGTAAAAATAGATCTTCAATCCAGAATTAATTCTACACAAGAAAATTACCCAAATAAATATAAACAGTTATATGTCATAAAATAAATTAATTTACTAACTATTTATTATAGTTTAAATTCATTAGCATAAAAGAATTTCTAAAATAAAAATACCTATTTCATAACAGATTTGTAATTGTAATAGAAAACATTTGTATAAAATTACTCTTTCTTTATAAATACAATTTAAGAAAAAAAATTATGGAAGTTATTTTTTTTTAATTTTTAATTTTATGCAGGCATATAATTAATTAAATTATTAATTTTTATGCACATATATAACTTTGTATATACATGTAATCTTATGTTAAAATTTGATGTAGTCGCATGATTTGGTGAAGTAATCTCGTCAATTTCTTTCCTATTTCCTTTTTGTGTGTATGTGTGTATTAGTACAACGACCGATGGGGCTGATTGTTGGATTGCTTATAAAATATTTCGGTTGTCCTTGAATCCAAAGGGAAAATGTGACGTACGGAATCGTTGGCTGTGTATTATAACCACCAGCCTGTAGAAATTATACAAATCGTGTAGTGTATAAAAAACATCAGTTTGAATGGATATAAAAAAAGAACACAGAAGAGCTTCTAACACACTCAATAATTGGTTACAACGATAAATATCGTTTTATATTATTTGAATCCAATTATCCGAGTAGGATACCGAGTTTTACAACATTAAAAACAATTTTATTTTCAAATTTTGATCTGCGCTGCTTTTACACGTCAGCAATAGCCTTCTTTAACAGTCATTAAGCTAATGACTTGTCACATATTTTTTTCCTTAGAAGAAAGATAGAGAATTCATGGGAGATTATCTAGAACAACGTCGTAAGGACAAATTAATAGATTTTTAAATAATGTTTTATCGTTATTACATTAGTTGTGCGTTTGCTTCCTTGTCTTTTCTTAGTAAAATAAATATAGATATTTAATTGTTCAAATTAATCCTTCAGTTAGATGCATTTTTATTTTATGATCCATTTTTGTTTTCTTCTATCTGTGTTTTCTATAATTTTCTTGGTAATTATAGAAAACACAGATAGAATAAAATTATAAGACATTGGTGATGAAAGAAGGATTGCTTATTTTAAAACTTATTTATATTTGATATTTTTTCTCTCCTTTTTTGTACTCACATTATTTATATGAATTCAAATATTTCTTAAAGAAATAAATTTGTAATAATAAAAAGTTATAAATGTATTAACTGGTTGGTGAAACTTAATTAACTTTCAAAGGCTTTGTAAAAGTTCAGTTAGTAGTTAAAACATTTTTAATAATTGGACAATTATTTTCAAAGCTCTCAAACACATACTTTAGTTTTTAAATTTCAAACATCTTGGCAAACACTTCAAGCAATGTAACTAGAACTGTTTTAGAATTAAATAACTATCCCTATAATATTATATTAATTGTATATAATATTAATATATTTTACACATTTATGCTAAAATTTATAATTCCAATAGCTAGACTAGTTAGTAATATCCTATTGTGTTTGAATAGTATACTACTAACTATTCTACTGTCTGCTACTAAAATATTATAAAATATTAAATATAAATAATAGCTCAATAACATCAGCTCATTATAACAATATAGCTCATCAAAAGAAAAAAATTTTATAAAATGAGAATTTTTTAAATACTTCTACAAAATAATTAACAATCTTCTTCAACTATCCTGTTGGCTTAGTTCTGAGAAGAAAAAAATCACAGAGAATTTGACATTATAAAAAAACCCAAAGATTTCAAAAAATGGTCATAAAAATCTCACTTACATCATACTTTATGCCAAATCTTTGAACGAAACCCAAATCCATGAACATTCTGAGGCAAGCTTTTAACATTTCTTCATCGTTCAAACTAAAATCATCAAATTTTAAATTTTGCAACTTGTACATTTCTGTTGAAGGAATATGGTACTCCTAAAAAGACAAATAATTACTTATAACAATTATAGCAAATTTATAGAAAAAATCACATTGTGTACTTCTACTGCAATTCTACTACTAGAATTCTATTGCAATTTAGGTTATAACTGCTATTTAAATTAATGATTTTTGGTATTTTAATATAGAGTAGATAAAACAATAATGATGTGTTATTCCTGTGTTTAAGGAAATGAATTTTAAATTGTTTATTTTAAATTATTTATTTATATATTTATAATTATTTCAGTTAGATAATTTATTTTTTTCCGCTGGGGCAGCTAAAAAAAATTTTGAACAGCAGAAATTAAAAAGGAAATTCAATTTCCCTTCAAGATTTCGAAGAGAGAGATTGAGAGAGATTTGAAGTGCCTGTGAGAGTTGTTTTGATTTGAGAATGGTTTAAGTCATTGAGAATATTCATCCCTGTTGTTTTGGTTAGAATTAGTTCATCCTAAATAAATGTGTTACTTGAATTTTAAAGCTGGTGCTGAGGTTTCCTAAATGACTAATAGGAGGACCAGATAGAATTGTGAAGATAAAATTAGTCCCGATTGGTAGCTGTTGAGGTACAGATCAAAGTTTTTTGAAAGTGAAATATTGTTGTGCAAAGGAAAGAGTGTTTAATGGTTTGTTCATAGTTTGGTGGATTGGTAAAATTCATAGTTTGGTTTGTAAAATAAGTTTCAGAAATCGAAGGTTGGTTTAAGTAATAATGCAATTAGTAAGGGCCTTCTAACTCAAAAAATGTCTAATGTTACCCAATAGAGTTGCCTCAATAGTTGGAAAATCAGATAGTATAAGGTCTGAAAATAATAGAACTTAAGGATTTAATAATAAAGTCAAAGGTATACTAAGAGGAGACCGCGAAACAACTGTTTGAGACAGGGGTAGCCAACCCTTTTGGGAAGAGTGTCAATATCTTAAAAAAATAATATGGAAACCAATCCAAATGAAATTATAATATTATTTGATATAATCAGTCAGTGCTTAATTAATGTGCCTTTTGAATTTGTAGGGTTTTTTTTAAACCAATTAATTTATATTAGGATTAGTTCTTAAAGATGCTAACAAAATTAGGTGTTTACATACTAAATAATATTATATTTTGATTTTATTAAGTGCATTATAGAAAATATTTGTTAAGGAACATAGGTTTGAATCAACATCTGACAGCCAAATCGCGTGAATTGGGAAAATTGCTTGCTGGTACAAATTTCCAAAATACAATATAACTTGGAGCACTTGCAGTTGCAATTTCGATTTGGATTTCAGGTGGGTAATAATTAATGTCTTACAGAGAAATTGAAAAAAGATTTTGAAGGAATAATTTTTTTTATCCTCTTGGAAATCATTATAAATGATCTTAACACTGAATGAATCCTATAAAATGGATATTAAATTTTTAAATCTATCATAGTTCGAAGCATTATTGACTTGGGTAGATAGTTTCTGCATTAATGTGAAATGTCTTAATCTTTTTACTCTAAAATCGAGACAAAAAAAAAAGGAAACGTTTGCTCACAAAAGATATCAGACCAACTAAGTTAGGAAAAATGCAATTCTCCCTCTGTAATCTTAAATATAAATTATAATTTTTACAAATTAATTAAATTAAATTATAATTCAAATTACTTAAATTTAAATGTTGCATAATATAGGTGCGAGAAGCTAAATTCCCATAATCAATATTCTTTTCTGAATAAAAAACACCTATTAGACAGTTAATTTTTTTCTTCCAGATATTTTAAAACACACTCCCTCAAATTCCAAAATCTCTTGAATACACTTCCTTTGGCCTTTTTCAACCCCGTTCAAAGGAAAGAGTAAGTCGCCATATTCTTCCGGAAAAAGCTCCCAAAATTCGTAGATTCAGATTCGAGCTTCGTCGTAATTTCAGACCTCGAGCAACAGAGCATGTTTTCTGTTATTGTCGATTCTTGTAAATCCTTGGCACAAAGATCCTCTTGATGGATAATACAATGATACTTAAAAATTTTCTTCCCAAATAATTTTCAAGCAATGTAACAAAACCCTTTATCTTACCAAATATGCGAGGGTTTCCATCTGTGTAAATAGTATCGAATTTTGTCCACTCTACTTTGTTAATTTCAATTACATTTTTAAGTTTTTTTAAATATATCCTCACCTGTAATTAAAACTAGTTGACGCAAATCACGAAGGTCTTTCACGTGAAATTATCGTTCATGTAACTCACATAACTCCGCATTGTCTGTGTTGTCACAGCTTCCACCCAAGAGTTAATGAAAAGAATTAGTAATATTTAGTCCAGAGACTATTTGTATGCCAACATCCTGGCCCATGTCTTCTATGACTCATGACTGTATTCGAGACAAGGCTATTTATCAATCATATATTTGGCGCTTATATTACAGACATTTTGGACAAATATTAAAGAGCTATTTTTTACTATCTCTTTTCCGTTAATATAGAGTTTTTTCTTGAGGACTAACAACACAGAAAGTTCATAAGAAGCCTTCACCATATTTTTTATTTCGTCGTTTTCCTTCAGGAACAAATATTGTTGGTCAGATAAAGATTTTTTTATTGATAAATTCCTTTTGCAAGTATGATCTGGCAGGATATTAATTGTTGAAATTACTATGCAGTTTGAAAAGTCGGCTCAGGTTAATTTTTTTGGCACTGCTACACAAATTCCACTTATTAAACGAATAGCTTGGAAGTACTTTAATGCGTAAATAAAAATTATACTTCAAACTCAGTTTTAAAATCATGAATAGCAATATCCTCTTCGTATTTTCTTTTCGATATCATGAATATAGTAAATAACAAAAATAACGTAAAGGGTAAAATAACGAAGCTCGAGCCAACATCTAAAAACCATTTAACATCCTGCTCGGGAGTTTAAAATCAACTGAGCCAGACAGCCAAAGTGTCGTTCGAGAATGAACAACCATAGCAAGACACGACAATATACTAAGATCGATTGCACCATAATTACTTGTAACCACTCAAAAAGCCATTTCAAGTTCATTGTTGCGCCACTTATTAAAAGTTATTGATACATCATGCAGCTTGCAAACTAAATGCATACATTATAGATTCCAAGTTTCTCTAAAGCGAAATGCTCTATCTAACGTCATATGGATGCAAAATGGCACTCACCCATTCGTGACGTCTTCTGCCAAATGTTTCTTAACACAACAGTTTATTGACAAAATTCGTTCCCATCATTTCGTCTTTCCGTTGCAGCCAAGTCCCTCCGAACTCACTCCCATGGATTTCTGGCTGTGGGTATACCAGAAATCTAAGGTGTATGCATTTAATCCTCAAACTGTATTCTATTTCAAAGATGCCATCGAACGTCTGATGCAACAAATTCCTCTTGTCATGGTATGTGCTGCAGTGTTACTACCATTTGGTGCATACAAAGTGTCCTCGTATGTGAACGTGGAAAATTTGTGAAACACACACACTCAAAAAATGAAATTGTTTTGCTTTCTGTTGCTACTCTGAAATTATTGGTTGTTTTCGCTTTTTTCTTAGTCTGGTTACCGCTTTTCGTACTTTCAACGCTATTTATGGGTATATAGAAACAACAGTATTTTAGATCACATTTAAAAAAAAGTAGGTGTTGCCATTTGAAATTTTCAAAAATGTGTTATGTAACTGTAGCTGTTAGATTTGTTTCATATGAATTTTGAGCCCATAGCTCAGAATATCTCAAACCAAAATTTCATTCAGTTTTGTGATTGGTATGATAGCTAGAGTCTCGTATAACGAGATTGTTAAGTGTTTTTTATAACCTCCTTGTAATCATATTATTGTGTTAATTTTTATTTTATATATAATTATTAATCAACATTAATATTTTGCGAAATAAAAAAGATGAATAAATACAAACAAATAGTTATAGCGTTTAAAATTACAAATGCCCGAAGCCTTAAAAATTACCGAAAAAAAAAGCTGCACATCAATTATGTGCATCATAATGCTCGAAAATAAAATAGACTATAAAAATATTTTATACTATATATCAATAGAAGACACCATTTATGTGGTTGAAATTGTAAAATAACTGAAGTGGTTTTTTAAGATTACTATTCTGTGTAGATAGATTGTCAGATGAATGAGTCATATTATACTACAGCACGCAATGCAACCATTGCTTCTGTTGCTACTCTAAAGGTCACTGAAATTAAAAGGAAATGGAATTTCTGGTGAATTTCTTAATCTTTTGCTTTATTATTTTATGGGATCGGTGTTAGGAAGTTTTAATTATTTAATATCTTTTTTTTTTTTCATTTTAATATATCAGCTGCTCATTCAGTGGCATATCAGTCTAATACCAGCTTTAGAATGAAGAGACAAATACATATTCAAAATTTTTAATTGCTTTTGCTACTTAATTACCATATCAATTAACCCTAACCAAACATCAGCGATGAATATTCTCAATGGCTTAAACCAGGGGTCGGCAACCTGCGGCTAGGGAGCCGCATGCGGCTCTTTGGTGTGAAACTGCGGCTCTTTAGTTCCATACGCAAATATTATTTATTTTATCAAAAAAAAAAAAAAAAACAGTTTAAAATCGTTCTGAATCGATTAACGAGGAATCTGAAGAACTGTTTCGTGATTTCAAAAACAAACCAGAAATCTTGAAAAAAATCAAAGATTTGCCACTATCCGCTAAAACAGTACAAGATAGAATAACTAAAATATCTTCAAATGTAACATATTTGCAGGTGGAAGATATTCAACTTTCTTCTGCCTTATCACTTGCTATAGAGGAGTCTTGCGACATAAAAGACACGGCACAAGTTGCCCTTTTTGTCAGGTATATGTCTTCCCAAGGTCCAAAAGAAGAACTTCTAGGATTGCTACCGCTCTCGGGACAAACTAGACGGGAAGATATAGCGAATGTCGTGCAAAAATGCCTTGAAGACAATAAGATCGATTTAAATAAAATCGTTTCAATAGCAACTGATGGAGCCAAAAGTATGACAGGCAAAAATTAAGGGGCAACAACGATTCTTCAGAGCAAAATAAACCCCGAAATTCTTACGTTTCACTGCATAATACACCAAGAAGCTCTTTGTGCCCAAACATTTCCGGCCGAAATAGTTGAGGTCATGAATTTGGTAATCAAGATTGTTAACAGCATCTTGTCCAAAGCACTCTACCATCGACAGTTTAAAGAATTCTGAAACGAAGTGGAGACTCGGTATTCCGACCTCCTTCTTCACAATAAAGTGCGATGGCTTTCCAAAGATAAGGTGTTGAAACGTTTTGCTTTGTGCTTGAATGAAATAAATACATTCCTAAATAAAAAAGGCATTAATCACCCTGAGTTAGAGAACGGCAAATGGTCGCAAAAATTTTGCTTTATGGTGGATATCACAGCGAAATTAAATGAGCTGAATCTAAAACTGCAAGAAAAGGGAAACCCAGACTATGTTTTGGTAGAAGAATTGGTTTGTTTTGAAGAAAAATTAATTCTTTTTGCAGAAGATATTCAGAGCGGTATATTACTTCATTTTCAATTTCTAAAGCAATATCGTGATAAAACTAGTGCAACTGTTGACACGAGGTATTTCAGCACAGTTATAAAAAAATTAAAGATGAATTTTGAGCAATTCAAAACCACTCTAGTATTCATAGTAAATCCTCTCAACACAAATAGTAACGAAATCCACATTGAGCCATTTGGAATTGATACTGGATCTCTAGAAATGCAATTGATCGATTTAAAAAGTTAAGCTTTGTGGAGTAGAAAATTTAAAGAGCTGAAAAGCAAATTGGAAGAGTTGGAGGTCCAGAAATGTATGTACGTAACGCAACAACAGTGGACAACTTTAAAAGAAATGCCGCGAGTTGAGGCACTTATATTCGACGCATGGAATAGTCTTCCAGATTGCTACAGAAGTTGGCATTAGGAGTGCTGACTATCTTCGGATAGACATATTCGTGCGAGCAAGCGTTCTCTTGCCTGGATATAATTAAGAGTAAAGTAAGAAGCCAACTAACAAAGGAAAATTTAGAGTCGTGTTTGAAACTTAAAGCAACAAGTTATGAGCCAAATTTATCCAAACTTTTTAAAACCATGTAAAGCCAATGCTCCCATTGAATTTGTTTGCTCAAATGTATGTTATTGTTTTTTTTTTATTTTAAGTACAAATTACATTGTTTAGTAAAGTTTAAATTTTCTACTTGAATAACCATGTAAAGCCATCGCTCACATTGAATTTATTTGTTCAATTGTTTGTTATTGAAGTAAAAGTTAGTGTTGTAAGTAAATGTTTAATTGTTTTAATTTTTTACTTAAATAATAAGTAATTATCTAATAATGAATAAATAGAATGACATAATGAATAAATAGATATGTTTTCTTATGAATAAATACATTAGTTTTTTTTTATCAAAAAACTTTATTTATGCGAGTACTAACAGGTGGGCTAGTAATTAAATTGGCGCTACTAGTATTAAATCCATATGATTTTTAGTTAGCCCTAATCTTCAAAAGACATTTGTATAAATTTGACAGCTGTTGCACTATTAGTATGTGAGTTATAGCATTTTTAGTGAAGCAACTTTTGTTAGTTTGAAAAAATGGATAAAAAGGAATTTCATGTGTTAATAAAGCATTGCTTTTTGGCGAAACAAAAATACTATTGAAGCTTGGCTTAATAAACATTATTCGGACTTTGCACCAGAAAAATCAACCGTAGAGAAGTGGTTTGCTAAATTTAAACGAGGCGAAATGAGCACCGAGGACGATGCACGCAATGGACGCCTCAAGGAGGCTGTTACCGACGAAAACATCAAAAAAGTCCACAAAACAATTTCTGATAACCGTAAAGTGAAGTGGATTGAGATAGCTGAGACCCTAAAGATAACAAAGGAACGTGTTGGACATATCGTGAATGAATATTTGGATATGCAAAAGCTCTGTTCAAAGTAGGTGCCGCGCGAGCTCACAATCGACCAAAAACAACAACCAATTGATGATTCTAAGCAGTGTTTGGAGCTGTTGAATCATAATAAACCCGAATTTTTGCGTCGATATGTGACAAGGGATGAAACATGGCTCCATCATTTCACACCGGTCAATCGAGTCAATCGAGTAGACTTCACGTGATGAACACTAAAAATGCTATAACTTCATTAAAAATGTTATAACTCACATACTAATAGCGCAACAGGTATCAAATTTATACACGTGTCTTTTGAAGGTTAGGGCTAACTAAAAATCTTATGGATATAATACTAGTAGCGCCATCTATGTGTCAGCCTATGAACTTTTCCGCCCACCTGTTATTTATTGTTGGCAAGAAAAAATTTTGTGGCTCTTTAAAAACTTTGAAATTTTGTAAATTGCCATTTTTGGCTCTTCCGACTCAAAAGGTTGCCGACCCCTGGCTTAAACGAAACCTGCTACGTCAGCATACCTTCGCAATCATTCCACACTTCCAATCTCTCTCCTCGAAATCCGAATGGAATTTAAATTTTCTTTTTAATTTTCTGCTGTTTTCTAACGATTTTTTGAGTTGTCCTGGCGGAAAAAGGTATTCTAAGAGAATCATGATTTAAAATTTATTTTTTCAAACTCACAAAGAAGTACATCAGTCACTTAAGAGATGATTCTCCTTACAAAATCACTGATGTGCTTAGAAAAAATATTTGTATGAAAATTACTTAAATATGCACATGACAAACAATACAATGCCAGACACACAATACAACGCTTGACAAACAAACTGTACAATATAATACAGGACTCATGAAAATATAATGCTCTAAGGTACCTTCTAACTAATTAATTACACAATGCCAATAATTAAAGAGCATTACATATAACAAAATTAAACTAATAAAACTAAAAAACCTATGAATAGCGTTTCTCTTTTCTTCTAAAGAAATAATACGTGAGATATGCGTATGAAATTACTAAACCTTTCACCTAACTTTTCACAAATTTACTAGATTTTCATATACATGGACTACATAAAAAAATCCTGTGTCACTCAACTTGGCAAAATTTCATGTTACTATACGTAACCTGTGCATGTGAATTTATCTCCTTAGCGACGACAGTCTTCTACATCTTTTCTGTTTAAATCGTCCCATTTCTACCCTTGAAAGGGCTTTCTTTACGTTAAGTCGCCAACTTTAGAAGTTGTAACTGCTGGAGAACGATCTTATCAATAGGGTTATAATTATTGAGTTCCTCAAATGCAAAATCTCGTTTCTTGCCAATTGTTCGTATTACAGCGACATTTGCGCTAACGATGTTACCATAAGTACCGAAATATTCAAGAAGATCGTCTTTATTTCAAGTCACCTTTCAATCACTTCACCTATAGATCATTGACAAATACCGAGTTTCGGGATGTACCTCACATTTTGAGGTAATCGCGTGACCGTTGATTTTATGTGGTCTTGCAGCCTGGATATCGTCAGCCATATCAATTTGCTTGTAGGTGATGTTGCCAAATTCTTAGAATTTTCTAGTATACAATACACTATAGTATTTTCGAGTAACTATAACTAGTAGTTAATACAGTTTCTAGTATACAATACTGTCAACTTTCAACAATACAGTCAACTGTCTCAGCCCAATTCCCAAAATGGATTTTCAAAGAATCTTCAGTTGACATATAATTCAAATCACCACTGAAAAGCGTACAGAATCGATAGAGTTTACTGCTCTCAGGTTCCTGTTCAAGAGTATAAATATTCTTTTAATGCCTTCTTTTTCTTCTTCAATGCCTTCTGTGCGGCTGAAGAAATTAGAATCTTCCATAGGTTCAGAATTGGCTGATATTTGTTTCTTTTTCAAAATTCTGAAATCTACCGTTTATTTCCGAAACGGGGTGTATAATTTCCTGCTTCACCTGACACCATCGTAATCGTCCAACAAGTGACAAGGTTTATTTTTTATTTTTTATTTTTTTATTTTTTTTAATGTTTAGTAAGCAGCATTCTACAATTCTATGCATTAAATCCATAAAGTTTTATCGGTAATTTCTTCAAATAGTCGTATCCGCTCGTTTTTTTTTTTTCTTTTGGTTCTCTAGCTATACGATGAACTATGTCCAATGATAAAAAAAGATAATAACTGAGTAATTTGTTTTAACTCCAACTTCCTAGCCATATGTTCCTAGCCACAAGCAAATGACAAAAAGTAGTTTTATCCAAAATAAAGAAAAACACAGAGACCCAGCTTTCCAAGAAAAGAATTTTCATTAGGACAGAAAAAGAAACTAAAATGACACCCGAGAAATGCACCCGCCACATTTCAAAGATTAATCGGCCGTTTCCATAATAGTTATGAAGGCATCGTAACCCAAATAATAATCTATCTATCGTCAAGGACAATAATTTATAGGAGTTATCCTAGAAACACATCCCAGAACTCCAAACTATTTTCGATTGATTGTTGACTTTAAAATAAAGAGAAATGTCACTTCTTCTCATCCTCTCATAAAGAGGATCCATCCACTAACAACTTCAAATGCAAGTCCTCTAGCCTATACATCCAAAACCCCGAAAGTTGGAAGGGGGATGCAATAGATTTCGTTTTTGGTTTCCTGCCTGCACATCTGTGGAACCAGGAGGAAAAATTGGTTTCTTTCGTGGATGTAGCAAAACTAGTTGCAGACTGACCATTTAGATGATTCTCTTTAGACTGACTGAACTTTCTCATTAGTGGAAAAGACTTTCTTGTGGGGCTGAATGTCACACCTTTCCTTTTTTGTAACTTCTTGTAAATATTTAATTTATATTAAGTTAAATGTATGTTGCATAAACTGGATTTATAATTTTGGAAGCTTTCTTCCTCTTTTGCAAGTGTTATTTAAATTTATGGTTTCAGAATCCTAAAATTTATGAATCCTAAAATTTTATAAAATAAAAATTTCACTTCAAACAATTCTTTGTATATTATTCTGTCAATTAAATCATGTGTTTATAGCAACCTAAAAATAACAAAGAAATGTTTGAAATAAAGAGCACAAAAATCTTCTTAGGTATTTTTCTTTTCTTTTCTTTTTTTCAATAATTATGAAGCTTGACAAGCGTGGATCTTAACTTAAAGTAAAATAACAGATAAAAGATTCATTTAAAAAAATTTTTAGAAAATCGGTTAAAAAATATAGCTGTATTCCATGAACACCTTTTTCTTGAAAATATAATAGCACAGAACGAGATGATATAATTCAAGATGAAGATATGCAAATGGGTAAAGAAATATACCGATTTTTGAAGGAGATTCTGCAGGATAAGAAGCATATTGAAGAAGGAGAACTATTCATTAAGGAAGACGACATCAAAGAAACCAAGAGTTACGATTCTGAAGAAATACAAAAAAAAAAATGTGGAAAAAAGAAATTTACCATATTCTACTGGATTAAAAAATGATAGATTTTGAAAGTGATAGATTTTGAAAGATCATATAAAATGGAATCTCAAAACTTTTACATAAATGGTTGCTTCTGACTGAAAAGTTTAAAACAATTATCCATATTGAAGTAATATATCAAATGCAGTGAGAAAACAAATCGAATAAATATAAACTTATTGATTCATAGACATTTGATAGCTTCAAAGACCAGAAGCTTACAACCGCGAGGTTATGCTGCTGCAAGTCAAGTCTCAGAACTTAGTTTCAGATATTCGAAAACAGGGTAATAAAAATTAAAAACTAAGCACTATATCCGACAGCAAAAACTCACAAAGTTATATATTAGAGCATGGACGTATGAAATTAGAGCAAACATAACCAATTCAGAAATATTTCAAATTCAATCTAGCCCAGTCATACCTAAACTTGACTTTTAAGGATTACTTTGGATCGGCTCACTACGGGTATAAGGTACTTTGGATTTGTGGCATCCACACGAATAACATATATTCACATCCCTGGATAATATTTAGTTCAAAAAAACAATTGTATTATATTTATTTATCAGCCTTTATAAAATAAAATAAAAAGCATGTTTCAAAAATCTATTGAGTGCCAATATCAATCAATTTATATTATAACAAAACCTTTGCCTCATTTTTGTATTATAACGGAACCCTCGCCAAAGGAGGAACGAAGACAGCCTCTAGAAAGAGGGGCGATATTGACATCCCTCACTCTTACACAACATAATATTCAAGAAAATTCTATTAGAAACATTAATATTAAATGTTCATGTATGCTCACAAGAAACTTCAAGAAGATTTGGATCCAAAAAAACACTGTTGACATGAATGCTAAATGTATATAATGGTATATTGTTATCACACTCTCGAAAAATTTCATCAGGTCTTTATAAGGGTTTTAAATGGTGCTTTACGTCCACATATGAAATCATATACATTTTTTTACGTATTTATTCTTGGATCGAGCAAACCAGTCCATAATATTTTTCAGGATGGTGAGAGTTTACCAACAGGTACTGACAAGATTATCTCTCCAAAGTGTTCTTCTCTCATCCATTGGCAAATTAAATATTTAATCAAAAGTCTTCAAAAGTGTGCTTATTTATGAGAGCAAGAAGGAGAAACAAATTCAGACAAAGATAGAGTAAAAATACAATTAGTCTTTTATCATAAGATGCCTACTCCAGTTTTCTAGGAAATGTTGCGATAGGACTAGTCTACTTGTAAGCTATCTACTGACAGTAAGTTTTCATGAATGTGGATAAAGTCTATTTCACAGTAGAAGCATTCAAAAATATTTGAAAAAATACGGTATTCATGAGGTGTTTTAGATGCAGTGAAGCGTGTGCTGTTTCTTCTGCTTTTATGATAAATATCACCCCAATGCCAGTAATATTCTTAAAAATAGTAATTTTGGAAAATTAAATAATCCTACAAAATTGTATGATACATAAATTTATAAATAGCTAAATTAATCATAACATCTTATCTTTATTTCACTTCCAGTGTTTACCTTCAAAAATAGCAATAAATATTTCAGTAATGCATCTTTTTAATTGATGTCTATAAAAAGACTTAATATCCTACTATAGATAAAAATTGTATATAAATACTTATTAATTACTTAGATATTCATTTACTTAATTTTGTTATGTTACTTACAATAAATGTAGATTACTAAAAATATAAGAAACTCCGCTCAGGAATAAAAACAAGTACAGAAGGAAAGAAAAACTTTTTATATTCTTACCTGATAGCAATCGGGTATGTTGAGAGAATCGCGATATTTGGCCACGGGAAACACGATACTGTTGCCCCAAGGAATACAAATTTCTTCTCTTCGTTGCATTTGTTCTATAGTGGAACTGCAGGATGCGTCGAATAACTGGCTTACGAGACACCTGAGAACAATTTTAAATATGGGGGGGGGGAAACCTCATCATTAACAGTTTGGAAAAACACAAACATTCAATTATTAATGTTTTTGGAATTTTGGTGATGCATAGTTATTTGCCTAAAATTTGGATAAAAATTTTGCAAAAAAAATGATAAATATGTAAAAGGAAAATAAGAATCATATAGACCAGGGATAAGGGTTTCTTTATATATAAATAAAAGATAAGTCACAAAAATTGTTAATTGTGATCAATTGATCAAACTTATTAATTCATATAATATTAATGGCAAAAAAGAACGGATTTAAAATAATGCGGAATAACAAATATTTAATTTTATTATAAAAATTTTAAAAATTCATTTTAAAAGAAGCAATGTTTACTAATGACAAATCCCAAGTTAATACGCTTATCGACATGAAGTTTTCAAAATAAAAATCCTTGAATAGTAATTGTGAAATGTAATTTAAAGAACTTGTTTTATTTGGCGCAAATTTCCCTTAAGAATGAATAATCATTTTGACTACGGCAAATCAATGGAAATTAAATAAAATCTGTAAAATCTTAAATAAAATCTCCCTTTTCTTATAGAATCTGTAAGCGGTTAAAATAGAGAGCAGTATCAATAATTTCCTCTATTTCGATGAAGAAAAAGAATGAGTAATTTTTTCAAAGCTGTTCTCGTTTTCCAAAATTAATAATGAATTTCGATTACCCAAGCTTTTCTTCTTGAAAAATCCTTTTTTTATATAATAAATAAAGGAGATGTACCTGGATTTTCTGATGCAAACTCATATTGAAGACTTACAAAGTGCAAAAATAACTTGAAGAAAATAAGTGATGTACTTTTTTTGTAACAGTTTGGTTCTCAAGAAATAAAAATTATTAGAAAGTTATCTTAAACTTGAATAACTCGATAAATGTTATGGTCGAAAGAAGAGTACAGAGTGTTTCAAAAGCTTGGTGCAAAAAAAGACATTTATGGGTGGGATGGATATGCAGTTTGCAGATTAATATTCACCGTGCTACGGGAATTTGTGCGACGCAAAAAGACATTTATTTCAAAATTTCGACGATAGAGTCCCCTATTCTAGGTCATTCTATAAAAGTTATATAGGTATATTACTCACGCAATGCAAAATTTGAATATAAAAGCATTACTGAAATCTTCATGCACATTTTTAATTATGCAAAAATAATTACGACGCATAATGTCATTGAAAACTATTTCTGTTACCAATTTTTTTATCTGGTGTCATAAATGGAGAATAAGGCATACTTGCAACTGTAGATTAGAAAGCCCTCCAATTGGCGTTACAAAGGCATCCGTATAAAAACAAACATGTTTAGCTACAACTATCCCAAAAAATGAAGCATTTGTGCAGTTTACCTTTTAGAGAATGGGGAAAGTTGATACTTCATTATTTAAAATTTTATTGGTGGATCAGCACTTATCACCAGATAACAAAGTTAATTCTCAAAATTAAAAGGATTGAGAGAGTTAATTATCAAAGTTATTAGAGCTATTAAAGCTGTTAGGGTTATTATAGTCAAGCAAAGCAAAATACCATTTTAATCAGTAAAAGTCACTGTGTTCTGTGGATTTCCCGCATCATACATGAATGGTCCTTTTATCTTTGAAGAACATTGTGCTATGGATCTAAAGGCCTTCACTAAACAACACAACATGTATCATCGTCCTTGCTACCTTTCATATATGCAAGGAATTAGACGTAATTACTTTCATGTCTGAAGAACTACTGCGCACTGACTCCAAGTGATATAATTACTGTCGTCAACATTTGGCACCGATCATCTTTTCAGGATATGAAATATCACACTTTTCAAAATATCACTATTCGCCAAATTACATCTGCTAAATGGTTCATGCGCAGTTCTGATATATATAAAGCTGTTAAGATTCCTTCTTTAAAAGATTTTCTTAAACATGTCTCTCTTGAATTTTATAAGATTCTTATGAATCAATATTGCAATCCAGGAGATTGACTTTTACGTTCCCAATTATGATTTAAAACGTCCACGCAAATTTTAATTTTTAAATTTTTTATTTTTTTATTTTATTGTTTTTGTTTACGATTGTAAGTTAATTTTCGTGTACGTGAAAATATGTTCTGGGTAATTTTCATTGTTTCAACTGTGCTTACCCTGTCATAATGGAAATGGAGCCCCCAGGAGCTAAATAGCTCCAAGAGAATACATCAGCCGTCACTTCCGCCATCAGTAAGGAACAGGATAATAAAGCCTCAACTGTTCACTCTTTCTAGTGTTAAGGCATCTCCAAATGATAGTAGATTCAATAAATTTAAGTTTGTACAATCTATATTCTCACCCCGTGCTCAACCCCTTTCTTTTCTTCTCATAGTCAAATGATTAAAAAATGTGATTTATCGATATGGTTCAATATCAGTTATTATCCTGTAAGCGTTTAAAAATGCCTGTAAATAAAGTACTGAATTTCAATTATTAATTTTCAAAATTTTAACTTTCTTTTTTATTTTATGTAATTGAACTATTAAAAAGAAGGTTTCTCTCTTTAATAGCATTTTTCTGATTAAATTTGTAAATAATTTATATAAAATGCTTAAAATAATAATTTAATGTGTCTGTCCTCTATGCTTTTCACGTAATGGATAATCTGAGAAACAGTCGCATGAAATGGAATGTACTACTTTATATTCACAGTCTAATGTGTGCATATATTTTCCAGAGAGGAATTTTGTATTCTAAATTCGTAAGAATTCCTAAAAAAAAACTATGTTTTGAACATATACAAAATTTATAAATTAAAAATGGTACGTATATTTAAGATTTTTTATTCCTTCGCAGGACTTTAAACACAAATCTGTTTTTAAAAATAAAAGGGCAATGTATTGGCTTATTAGAACAACGAGTATTATTATAACATAGAAAAATGCCGAGATAATAACTTGCCTCTAGTTTATATAATTTGTTTATGCATCTTCTTCAAGAAATTAATTTTTATGACTTGTAAGAAATAATTAATTTTTAAAAAAACATTTTCTGTAAAAACACGTTTGTCATTACATTGTGAAACTCGATAGACATAAAAAAGAATTGTTAAAATTAAAATTCTAAAACTATGAAATTGTTTCATTCACGGCAATGAAAGGAAATTTTGAAATTGAAAAGTAAAGTTTTTAAATTTAATTTGTCCTTTTTTTACATTGACAGATTATGAAATCTAGTTATTTATGGTAATACGTGGGTATGTTAATTAATTATATAATATGCCATAATCTATATTTTCTTTTTTCTTTTTATTTAGTTCTACAATTGACATGATCATTCATAACAGACCTATTTTTGTAATATTATAAGAAGAGAATTAGGCGATTAGATGCATTACTCTCGAAAAGCCCAAAAATATATTTGATCCAACAAGTAGAAATTTTTTCAAAAAATATCACTATGTGAAATTGAACATAATGGTCAATTACAGAATAGTCTTTTATAACTATGAATTATGTGTTATAATTTGTATACAAATAAATTGAAAACAAAATATTTTCTATCTCAGTTATTTTAGCATATAGTGTAATATTTAAAAATTACCTTGATAGACCAGTTCCACTTCCTAATTCCTGGGCTGATGTTTCTTGAACTGGAGTAGCGACACCAGAACTGGTATAGATAGATCTCTCCTGAGACATGGCTTGAGGATCAGAATGTAAGAACGACCAAGAGTCCACCATCTGTCGAGAGGCGTTTTGGACGAAGTAATCGTGAACGAACTGCGGGTGCTCGTTCAACCATGATTCTACTGCTTCGACTGCTGAAAAACAGGAGAAGGCGGCAGTGTTGCATATAATGGAACGTTTTTAACTACATTTCTTCACAAAAAAGAATGAAATTTCTCATTTTAAACTATAAATCAATAACATACATTGAAATATTGTGTATTTTTTTAATATTTATTCGATAATTTGTTATAATTAATTAACAAGGATATATCTTGCAGACAGAAGAAACTACATTCATTGAATATTTGCATTGATATTTAAATATTGACGATGGCCGCAAACGCTCAACTTTTCAGATGTAGCTTTAAGAAACCGTTTAGTTCATAAGATCCTTGCATCGCAATTTAATAAATTATGTGGTGGAGCATGAAGACATTTCCTATTTTTATGCAATGAAAATTATCAAAATAAGTAGTCAATTGATTAATTAGATCAGTCTCGTATTTAGAACTCGAAGTACAGTAAATCTGAAGAATGGAAACACGCAAATATTAACTATTCATTTAGTTAAAATTTGAGTTAATTATTCTTCGATGTTGTTGAACTTGCAAGCCATAAACAATCACGATTTAAAGAATCGATTTTAGAACTTTTTAGAACAGTAAAGAAATTTACAATATAATAAGTGACGCATTTAAGTAATTCCCCAGAAAACAAATTTTAAAATTTACTGAGTCCTAGAAACATATGATTGGAGAATAAAACACAAAAATTTATTCTAGTGTTTTATTTATTTTACATTAGACTATGCTTAATAAAATTGAATATACCATTCTCGATTTTGCTTGCTCCTTTATAGTGGCAAAACTAAGAGAATACTTCCAGTATTCATATACTTAGAGAAAATATGATCATAACAATAGAAAGAGAAAGGAAATGCAAAGAAAATTGTACGGTTAATAAATTAAAATCTTCTCTAGCATTCGAGAAAACACTCAATCGTTGCGAATTTTTCCGGCAATTTTAATTAAAAATTTTAATGAATTGGCAAAAAAAATTCATTGATTCTTAATTTTATCAGTTTCAAGAGAAACTTTTTAAAAAATGTGATGGGGATTCAGTGGAATATTCTATGCTTCATAGAACAGTTATGGGGACTGATAAGGACCAAAGATAGCATCCAAATACTGTTTGTTTTGCATTTAAAATACAAAACAAAATTTATCATTGAATGAGCATTTTGATATAATTCCAAATGCAAATTCAAATATATTAGAGGTAATTATGAATTTCAGAAAACTTGGGATTGCGTTCATTACGAATATTAATAGGGCATCTTATTCAAATGATGATGGTCTGAATGATCGAGTGGCTAGTGCTCTGGCGCTCGTTACCACAGGATACGGGTTCGAGTCCCGACGGTGCCATGGATGTTTGTAGTGGTTCGGAATCCACTTTAAGTCGTAGATCCCGGTCTCATATGATTATAAGAGCGTCACGGAACAAAAAGTCAGACTTCTATCTACGGGTGCTCCATCACAACAGAAGCTGCTTCCTTCCCCTTCAACCATGAGTCCATACGGGTTCGTGGGCTTGGTCTAGATTAGATATCTACCAAGTGGGATAAGTAACAACAACTGATCTTGCCTTTGGATGCTAAACATGTCCATTATATTAAATGCCTCCTATAAGGAACCACATGCAGAAGTACAGGGAGAAAAATAACGAAAGAGTGCAAATGCGAAACTCATCTCTTTATGTGGATGATTTATATTTTGTTACAAATAAGGTTTATGAGGAATTTGTACAATCTTCTGTTGCGATGACGATTTTGAAAGCAGTAAAAGTGTAAGTCCAGTACTTCTTAAACATGTGACTGATATGGCTGCACATTCCTTCAGCTCTCAGCGATTATATCCAGAAGATAGTACAAATCACCAGAAATTCTCCATAGCGGTTGTGGAAGGAATTTCGTTGATGCATCAGATGAGTTTAAGTATTGAGCGTAAATAAAGTAGCCAAACACTTACACTGAAGTGACAAAAGTCATGGGATACCTCTTAATATCGTGTCGGCCCTCCTTTCGCCCGGCGAAGTGCAGCAACTCGACGTGACATGGACTCAACAAGTCATTGGAAGTCTTCTGCAGGAATATTGAGCCATGCTGTCTCGATAGACGTCCATAATTGTGAAAGCGTTGATGGTGCAGGATTTTGGGCACGAACAGGCCTCTCGATGATGTCCCATAAATGCTCGATGGGATTCATGTCGGGCGATCTAGGTGGCCAGATCATTCGTTGGAATTGTCCAGAATGTTCTTCAAACCAATCGCGAACAGTTGTGGCCCGGTGACATGGCGCCTTGTCATCCATAAAAATCCCATCGTTGTTTGGGTACATGAAGTCCATGAATGGCTGCAAGTGATCTCCAAGTAGCTGAACATAAGCATTTCCAGTCAATGTTCGGTCCAGTCGCACCAGAGGACCAAGTCCATGCCATGAGAAAACAGCCCACACCATTACGGAGTCACCACCAGCTTGAACAGTGCCTTGCTGACAGTTTGGGTCCATGGCTTCGTGGGGTCTGCGCCACACTCGAACCCTACCATCAGCTCTTACCAACTGAAATCGTGACTCATCGGACCAGGCCACGGTTTTCCATTCATCTAGGGACCAACCGATATGCTCACGTGCCCACGAGAGTCGCTGCAAGCGATGTCGTTCTGTCAGTAAAGGCTCTCCAGTCGGTCTTCTGCTGGAATAGCCCAAGAAAGCCAAATTTCTCCGCACAGTTCTAACAGACAAGTCCCTTGTACGTCCCACATTGATTTCTGCGGTTATTTGACGCAGTGTTGCTTGTCTGTTAGAATTTAAGACTCTTTGCAGACGTCGCCGGTCTCGGTCGTTAAGTGCAGGCGGTCGACCACTGCGCGGTCCATGGTGGGATGTTATGCCTGAAATTTCATACTCTCGGCACACTCTTGACACAGTGGATCTGGGAATGTTGAATTCCCTAACGATTTCCGAAATGGCATGACCCATGCGTCTAGCTCCAACTAACATTCCGCGTTCAAAGTCTGTTAATTTCCGCCGTGCGGTCATCATCACGTCAAAACCTCTTCACATGAATAACTTGAACAGAAATGAAAGCTCTGCGAAAGCACTGCGCATTTATACCTGTTCTACGCGATGCTACTGCCATCTGAAAATTTGCATATTGCTATCCCATGACTTTTGTCACTTCAGTGTATTTATGCAATGGTGAGCAAATTCACTCTCTTTTTTCAGAGGTTTATGAGATGCATCTGTTAAGGTACTAAAAAAAGGACACATAAAATATATCCTTGGGTATCAGATTCTACCACCTGAAGAGTTTTCAACATGCATAAAAGAAATTGAAGTTTCTTTGAGTTCTGATCAAAGTATTAATTTTTAATTACATCAGTTCACTTTTTCTAGATATACATTTTAAAGAGAACTTAGCACCGGGAGTGTCTAATGAATTGTTATTCTTTCAGGAACTGTGGAAGTCTGTTCAACACTATATTAAGTATTTAGGGACTGAATAGATTTAACGGCATAGATTTTAACGGCTTTCACTTTCATATTAGTTCAGAAAAAGATTATTTCAGCAGAGGCAGCTGTATGTAATATTTTCCTTATCACAAAGAGATTTGTTTCTCATAAGTAGAAACAAAATCAAAACTCAAGAAGAAAAAATTTCATATCGGAAGTTTTATCCTTAATATGTGGAGTTATAATGAATGAATATTTCATGTTTTCCTCTGTCACAGATCTATCATCAATATTATCATCATCAATTATTTATATCATATAATATAACTTTCATAATAAAGATTAGAAATCGAAGTTCTACCGGGAAAAACTACTACTACTCTTCAACTTAACGGTCAATATGTTACAATAATTAAGTCAAATATTATGGAAAAAAGTAATACGATTAAAAAAATTAATGTTTATGAGAAACAGGAACCCGATATGTCCTAATGATTTTCAATGTTTGGGCATAAATTTGGCAGCTACTTCACCATAGTATATTAAAGTAACGTATTGTGTTGTGAATACGTACCGATACAAAATTTTTGAATAAACGAGATTTGACAGATCTTATTTGAATAAAAATTATCAGTTAAAATACTTTATGTAATATTTCCCTTGATATTTCTCCCAATGTTTTTACAATCAAGGCCTCCCTATGAGGAAAGCAATATGTTACGATAACATTTTCATTCTTTTTATAAGAAATGTGAGACCTTAAAACAGCCTACCATGGAAGAGACTCTATCTGTACGAATGATCTTACTCATGATGAGTTGAAAAATTTATAGAATAAATATCAGAAGAAACAATTGTATCTGAAAATCCTCAGATTCTCTTTTGGTTTCTTTAACGTGTATTTTATAGTTTTATAATAATTTTAGTTTGGTGGTATTAAGTGTCACTGGTGCAGTTGTGATTTGACATCATTATTATTAACAATTTTTGGTAGATATATCTTTCCACTCGTAAGATGAGATGTAATATAGGTATATTAATATCTTTTTCATCATTAATATGCGGCTATGGATTCGGTTGGGTTTTACATTTTTATTATGAATAATCAGGATTTCATCAAAATAATTTTAGATAACAAAAGAAAAGAAGATAAATCATGACAAGAATTTTCTTTTACTGTTTTTTAATAGAAAGGAAAAAGTAATCATTAACAAATGACAAATAACTTTGTCAAAAAATACGCATAATAAAACTGAAAGTGTGAAAGAATAGATTAGAAAAATACATTAACATCTGTTCTGATGTCTGAATGGTGATGCGCTCTATGTGAAGGTCAACTGCATTTTCGACTTTGGCATAAGAGCTCCTGTTTTGGTCGCTTATAAGAGGAAGTAAAAATTCCTTTAAATATTTTTAATTTTTGGTTGCTAAAATAGCAGCTTTCTTCAAGGTCCTTCCAAATGTCAGGAGATTCGGATATTTATAGATCAACTTGTTTGGGTAAGTGCAGATACTAGTCCTAACAACGAAAAAATAAATATACTACTTAGAGCTGAATATTTCTGGAGTATACAAAGAGGAACCGTAACAAAATTGGATGAAAATTTTTCCTTTCTTCAACGATTTTTTGTTTCACTCTTGTAGGCAAAATATATCAACGAAATGCTAGAGTTAATGCGTCCTTTTTATCCAGTTATGTAACAAAGGCATGTGACTTACAATCATTTTGGAAGTAATCACTGTAGTATTCACAGATTCATTAGTCATTGTAAATAAAAATGACATGCTTTCGAAATTTGATTTAAATATTAAAACTTTTAATAATTAAATTTGAAATTTAGTAATGATAGATATCGAACAAAACTTATGTCGCAAGACAACAAATAGGAATTAAGAGATAATTTTTTGTAGCTGAACAACGATTTTCTGGGATTAGAAAATAAATTTAATATTCTTTTATTCAATGAATATAATAGCATTATATGCGAACAAAATAATAAAGGAATTATTGCAAAATGCAAATTTATTGAAAAAGAAATAACTGTTTTCATATGCTTTATGGGCCTGTTATACGGAGTACAAATAAACAACAATAGTTAAAATAGTTAAGCCGCCTCATCAAAAAGTAAAAATGTTTTATCCCTCAATAATTGTATGACATAGGGTCCAAATTTGAATATATATCTATTTAATATTACTTTAAAATTTTGCATTTATAATAATGCATTTGGTGCAGATATTGAAAAGGCTTTTTCGCCAAATACACATCGCAAATGAAGATAGAAAGTTCTTAAGATTTTCATGGTTTGATAATACTATGGATAGCAATTTAAATTTTAAAGTATTTAGAATGTGTCGATTACCGTTTAGTAGCAGTCCATTCATTCTGTCAGTCACTATTTCTCATTACATTAAATGTTGTAAAAGATAACAATGTATGCAACAAATAGGCTTGATAAATCTTTATAAGTAGAATCAATCAAAAAATTCAACGCACACCGTCAAATATGGCAAATTTTAGATAATTACAAAAACTGAAAAGCTCCAATATATTTTATATTGAAATACAAATACTGTATTTGTATAAACATTCACCTGTATTTGTATAAACATACGAAACATTTCCAACGCGCAAACGAAATACAACTTGCTTAATGAAAATCACATAACACGAAAGTATACATATACTTCAAGGAAAATGAAAAATTAGCAAAATTAGTTGAAAGCATTTGCAATTGGAAATAATCTAATATCGTGTAACTTGGCCTTGTTAATATGATGGCATGAAATCTCCTAGGCATTGAAAAAATAAGATTTTGTGTGGTATCTGGCGTGATTTCAAACCACACTTTTAACAATGCATTTTTTAAGGAATATTTATTATGGGCATTGTATTTTCTATCAATTCTGTCAAATTCATCCCATATGTGTTCGATGGGATTCAAATCTGACAACTGAGAAGGGATATGGAGCTGTTCAGGTTCTTATTAAAAGAGTCATTATTTTAAGAACTTCACTGTGTGTTTTGGATTGTTGTCATGCTGAAAGATCTACTGGCTTTCAAATTGTAAACTGTCATCACATTACTATAAATTTTGATGCAATATATATTTGACCAATCGTACCTTCAATGAAGTTAAATTTTCCAACACCAATAGCCAACATTACCCCAAACCCATGATCCCTCCATGCTTCCTCTACCATTCCTTGAACATGCTTTTACTGTTGGAAAGACATTTATGAGTTTCAATTATTCTTTCCCCAACCCCTAAATTTTACTACTTCCATCATTTCTGAAAAAATAATATTTATTCTCATCATCATCCAAAAACCAAAATCTTTATGAATATATTCATTAGCAAAATTCAGCTTTTTTCATTGATTTGATCTGGATAATTGTGATTTTCTTCACGTATCTCTGCCACGGAATACTTCAGATCAGAGGATTCTTCGAATTGTTTTGAAAAAAAAAACACTTTTATAGTTGTCGCCGCAACATATGTTAATTTAAGGGCAGACAATATCAGATTAAACCTCACTTTACTCATCACTGCTAGAGCTTCTTGATCTTTCAAAATCCTTGGTTGTACTCTATAGGTTTGTTAAAAATATGCCAGTTGTTTTATACTTCCTTACATTAGTTTGATAATAGACTGACTTTCGTAACAATGTTTTTCTTTCTCAACGTAAGATTTTTTTTATTTTCCTTTACTTAAATATCAAATTCCGAACGTTAATATAAATTTCTTATCTTGGAGTTAATTTAGCTATAATAGCTACAACATAAATTTCTTAAAGTATATTCAAAATTCCATTTTGAATAAGGAGGTGCAATGTTTTTCATTAGTGCTTAAATAAAAGTAAAATCGAGTGATGTCCAACAAAAACACCTGTTGTATATAGTTTTTTGTGACGTCAATTTTATTGTTTTTGCATGTTACGGAGATGTAATTTGGTTTTTATCACTTTCTTTTATAAAATATTGTTTAACTTATAAAATATAATGTTTACATAAATTTGTTTTTTGTTGATATTTTTAATTTCTTAAATCTCATTATTTTAATAAGTGTATATTGACTTTTGTGACTAATTGCAGATGATCTGTTAAAGGGAGCATATTCTACCGATGAAACTTTTTCCTTTACTACCGCTGTTAAATTTCTAAAAAAAGCTGGTATGATTTTAAGAAAATTTGAAAACTAATTTGTTAACTTTAAAAAATAAAGTTATGGAGCGAAGATAAATTGATTAAGAAGACAATTTAAATACAAAACCATTGAAAGTTGTTCATAATTTGGAAATGCGAAGAACATCGATGATAGATAAGCAACAATATTTTAAAACATTTGATTAGAAAAATACAGCTAAAGGTTGATTATTACAAACTGTGGCTAAAATAGATGATCCTATAGAATTCATTGCTCTTTTAGTTAATGGCGGCTTGATGGTCAATCGGCTAACTTTGTAGCCTTTGGTACCACCGGCTTCAGGTTTGAATCATGGCGGTAGCATGGAGGTTTGTTAGTGGTTCAGAATCCACATTAAATTGTAGATCCCAGTCTAATTAGCCCAAAGTGTGTACAAAATGATCATAGAGCGACAAACCAAATCTTTTGCTATTGGGATTGAGTTTTTGTTACAGGAATTAAGGAAAGATTGAGATACAAAATTACCTCTTGATGTCAATGTGAAATTTAAAAAATGCCTTGAAATTGAAATATCAATGAGATTGTTATTTTGGAAGAAACACTCTGAATAGAAAAATTATAGATATTGCTAAAATGTCGTTTTATGTATTTTATGATGCTAGTCTGAAGATATATAGGACTGAGCGTATTTTCGAAATCGTTAATTATGCACCACTACTTTTGTGCTTGCTAAGAGCCGAGTATCCATACTTAAGAACTAACTAGAATTGCATTTTTTTCAAAAACTTATTTGACATCGTAGAAGTAACAATTTATTTTTTATTGACTAGCAAATAGTATTAAACTGGAAAAAACATTGAGCTAAAAATGTCTGTTAAATTCAAGATTAAATTTCATTATCTCAGAGGAGATATAGCAAAGGAACTGAAAATATATTTGATTTAATTTCGCATGATTCAAAGGAATCTATCATCTATCTATAACGAGTCAAAATTGATTCGTTATAATTTAGGTTCTATGGTACAGTATGGTAACTGAAAGTAACATATCTACTTCTGAATTTGATCCTACAACGAACTCAAAATCCGAGGAAATTCTTCAAGAACATCTCCGAACAATAGTTTGTTCTGTTGCTAGTAAAAACCCTGAATTTTAGTTAAAAAATTTTAATTCAAAATTTTTAATTACAAATTACATTTAAGAATTTTAATTACAAAATTTTTCTCTTTGAAAAATTAAAACGAAATATTACATAGTGGGTTTGACTTACTAATAATTCAAAACCAATATCTTCTAAAGTTAAAGAGTTTTTAGATATTCAAAAACTTGATAAATCGACTGATTCAATTTTGAAATTTATACAGCCACAGCCATTTAAAGAAATTTAAATTAATTTAAATCTAAACAGAAAATATTTCTTGACAAAGAAGACATCCTGAGAGTTGGTGGAATATTCTGAAATTCAAATCTCTCAGAAAACCAGAAACATTAAATTATTCTTCCTAAAAATATCATGTTCCAGGCTTAATATTGAAATAATTTCTTGAAGTGTATCTACATGATGGAACAACATTAAGTATGTCAACTCTACGATAAATGAATTGTATTGTTAATTGCCGAGAAGTCACCCGAAGAATAATATGGAAATGTATTAAATGTTTTAGAATTGAGATCTTCCAATTGTTCGTCTTGCAGCAGACATGGTATTTTATAAAGTGGGATTCGGCGAGACCTTTACTAATTAGAAATAGAAAAGGTCGAGGAATAAAATTTAAAAAAAGCTATATTTGTCTTTATGTATGATTTGCCACCAAAGCCATTAATGTAGAAATCGTTAGTGACCACACACGAGAAGCATTCATAACATCTCTGAGAAGATTCATTGTACTATGAAGAAAACCTACACATATTTTTATAAACAGAAGTGCTAATTTTCTTTGAGGTCACAAGGAGCTGAAAAAAATGACATCATTTTCATCTGATAAAAAGATTCAAAATCTTTGTGGAGAAAATATACAGTAATCTTTTAACCATCCGTTATAAGAAAATCCAACAATTAGCGATCGATCAAACTTTTTTTTATTTTTTTAAATTGAAACCTTTAGCGATCAATCAATCTGTTAATTGATCTGATAATTATACTCCAAGCCTCAACCATTGTAAGTATATACTTTTATTTTTCACCTGCCAAATAATTTTAATGCAACAATTTATACGCAGTTTTAGACTGAGAAGCATGTTTTTATGTCAGCCGGTGAACATCGTTATTTTTTTTTTATTAACTTGAAATCAGATTATATAATTTTGTTTAAAATTTCGATGCAGGCGAACAGAGATTTTTGCGATAGTTTTATTGGAATGTGTCCATTTAAACATCAGATGCGATTTTAGGTATAATAAGAGGTGTACATACTTTTGTTGGTTATGTGTTTTTTCCCCTTTTTCCAGTGAATTGTAATATTTGGCGATTCTATAGTTTTTACTAATGGTCTATGTGTATAAAAATTAAAATCGTACTTTTGATATATTTTTTTAACAATCGAATAGGAGTATTTCTCTTAGTAAAAAGCTAATATACACTGAAGTGACAAAAGTCATGGGATAGCAATATGCAAATTTTCAGATGGCAGTAGCATCGCGTAGAACAGGTATAAATGCGCAGTGCTTTCGCAGAGCTTTCATTTCTGTTCAAGTTATTCATGTGAAGAGGTTTTGACGTGATGATGACCGCACGGCGGAAATTAACAGACTTTGAACGCGGAATGTTAGTTGGAGCTAGACGCATGGGTCATGCCATTTCGGAAATCGTTAGGGAATTCAACATTCCCAGATCCACTGTGTCAAGAGTGTGCCGAGAGTATGAAATTTCAGGCATAACATCCCACCATGGACCGCGCAGTGGTCGACCGCCTGCACTTAACGACCGAGACCGGCGACGTCTGCAAAGAGTCTTAAATTCTAACAGACAAGCAACACTGCGTCAAATAACCGCAGAAATCAATGTGGGACGTACAAGGGACTTGTCTGTTAGAACTGTGCGGAGAAATTTGGCTTTCTTGGGCTATTCCAGCAGAAGACCGACTGGAGAGCCTTTACTGACAGAACGACATCGCTTGCAGCGACTCTCGTGGGCACGTGAGCATATCGGTTGGTCCCTAGATGAATGGAACACCGTGGCCTGGTCCGATGAGTCACGATTTCAGTTGGTAGAGCTGATGGTAGGGGTTCGAGTGTGGCACCAGACCCCACGAAGCCATGGACCCAAACTGTCAGCAAGGCACTGTTCAAGCTGGTGGTGACTCCGTAATGGTGTGGGCTGTTTTCTCATGGCATGGACCCCGGTCCTCTGGTGCGACTGGACCGAACATTGACTGGAAATGCTTATGTTCAGCTACTTGGAATCACTTGCAGCCATTCATGGACTTCATGTACCCAAACAACGATGGGATTTTTATGGATGACAAGGCGCCATGTCACCGGGCCACAACTGTTCGCGATTGGTTTGAAGAACATTCTGGACAATTCCAACGAATGATCTGGCCACCTAGATCGCCCGACATGAATCCCATCGAGCATTTATGGGACATCATCGAGAGGTCTGTTCGTGCCCAAAATCCTGCACCATCAACGCTTTCACAATTATGGACGTCTATCGAGACAGCATGGCTCAATATTCCTGCAGAAGACTTCCAGTGACTTGTTGAGTCCATGCCACGTCGAGTTGCTGCACTTCGCCGGGCGAAAGGAGGGCCGACACGATATTAAGAGGTATCCCATGACTTTTGTCACTTCAGTGTATACCTTAGATACATAGTTTATTTTTCAGCGACAACCTATATTATATTTAAACCCTATGCGGAACATATTCCAATCAGACTTTTTTCATTTAAATTTAATTCATGGAAATCATTAAAAAATGCCTGAATACCCTCTGTATTCTTCTAAAACTATTTTAAAACTGAAATCCTGATTGCACTAAAATGTGTTCTTTTTTATCTGTTAATGAAAAAAATTAGCTTTTTTTATTAGTTTCACTCCTCATGTGTTACAGTGAAATCTATTTTCAAACACAAATATTTCTTAAGATAAAAAGGATTATGACTTT